>JAZHYW010027818.1:0-97892 GCA_037355805.1 Ixodes ricinus
TGGTTGACAAGAAGGTGTCATCCCTCTGAAGACGTTGGATATCAATGCCCTTGAGTGTAAATATAACGAAATCACAAAACTCTCTTTGTGTATTGTGTAACTGCCCTTGTATTTGGTAGTAGAGGCTATGGTGGTGATTTGGACCTTTCACACCAGGCTCCTATTTCTTATTTTTCGCCTCATACTCCTTTGCGGTTTCAGTAGTCTTCAAGAATCTTTTGGAACGGGGACAATTTACGTCAATGAGGCCATTTGTTCCAAGTAGTCAATCAGGGAATGCTGCTAGAAATCCGTCCTTTATATTAACGAATAAGCCGCACTTCTGCACATTGCAGTTTTCCTGTTCCACGTACAGTTGTAAAGCAGCATCCTCATTGATTCTACCATATTCTGTTGCGGGTGAAGAAAGGTCTTTGGGTACACGATACTTGAAACAAGTCTGGCACTGTACGTTGTGGTTCGACACCCACTAATATCGTCGTCCTTATAGAGCCTGATAATTTAATCATTACTTCGTCACCTCATATTGCTCTTCATCAACAGTAAGTACAATAGGCTACCGCCATATTACAATTCAAGAATTGAAAAATTGAGTCGTTCAGTCCTTCAATATGTTTATTAATTATATAATGTTATTACGTTACATTACCTCGAGACGATCGACGTCCATCGTCGATCTTCAAATACTTATATAAGGGGGGGGGGGGCGATCGGTGGCCGAGTGCATGTCTAGCGCACACCAGCTCGGAACACGTGGAGCGAAAGCTCGCGCTGCAGAACCCACCCCGCCCCTGCCCGTTTCGATGTGGAAGAGCATCATACCGGCGTATGGTCGTGTATCACTACTGCGTGGTGCACGTTAAAGACCCCAGGTTTGCGGTTGTACCGCACTGGCTAAATTGCTCATGTACACCTGAGACACCAGACGCCCACTAAGGCAGACTAACTTCCGGCTGTATAAACATACACACAACAATTTGCAATTAGACGCACAATCACAAAGAACACAGCGTGTCACCTCTTTTTTTTTACCGTCTTTTTTTTAACCAGCGCAAGCTCGCGCGTTCTCTCTTTTGAGACGGTTAGAACTAACGTTGATTAGAAACAGTCGCACATAAAACCCGCGTTTCTCCTACCCGGCCGCTTCCTCCTCTCATTATGTGTAGGTGGTTAAAACTAAATAAGCTATAATAATGGTGTATTATTCATATTTAGTTTCAGTTTCAGTCAGGGAAAGGAGGTTCGCGGGAAGTAGGGCCAATAAATGAGCTGCGCTTAGAGTATCGGCACTCTCTTTTTCGACAGTGTTGTGGACGCCGCCATTTTGGTGCTTGTGCAGAGCCAACGGTAGAGCAGGCGCAACTGCCGATCGTCATGATTCAAAATTGCGACTTCCTCAGCATTAGATTCGGTGTTAGGAAGCTCATGTAATATTGCTTTGCTTTGTCGCAAACTGTTTAATGTGGAGGACGGAAAAGCGTTTCTTGTGATTTCAGATACAGCTTCAAATAACTGGACACCATGATTTTAAGCCACAATATGGCCAAGTGTCGCTACTCTGAAGCGTAGCTTATTTAATGACACTATTCATGCCCTTGTTCAAGAAGCTTGTAATACCTGGAGGGTCCATGACGTGAGCCCTGTGGATTCCACAAGCCACTACCTTTTGACACCTGCCTCTTCCTCATTGTTCCCGCTAGTGCCAGTAAATTAGCTATGCTTCAGAGTAACGACACTTGGCCATATTGTGGCTTACAATCATGGTTGCCAGTTATCCGAAGCTTTATCTAAAATCACAGGAAACGCTTTTCCGTCCTCCACGAATGTTTAAACAACCCGCGACAGAGCCTAGCAATATTGTATCAGCTTCCTAGCACCGCATCTAATGCAGAGGATGTTGCACTTTTGGATCATGACGATCGGCAGTTGTGTTTGCTCTGCGCAAGACCCAAAATGGCGGCGCCCAAAACAATTTTGGGGAACGGAGTGCCGATACTTTAAACGCAGCTCATTTAGTGACTCTAGGCATGAAGTGAACTCGGGTGTATTCTTTCCCTCTTCGTCTTTATCGTTTATTGATTTCAATTATATCGAATAATGAACACTTTATATCACGCTACGCTTGTGTAATTATTTCTCTTAGATTTATTAACCTGACCCAGTACTTAAACCGTTCATTTATCGATAGTAAATCTTCAAATATATTTTCTAAATGTGAAGGTGAAACGACACGGAGATTGATGATGATACAGACGCCAACGCCGCCCTCGAAAATTGTTTGAACTTGGAAATCAGCAGTTTTGTCTGCCATCCGCCAGGTAGCACAACAAAACACCCAAACAGTTTTTAATTGTTTTTAAAATTAGCTAAGCTCTACAACTATCAAGAAACCAAAGCAAGATCATTGGGAAAATCTAATACATCGCAATGTATATCTATTCCATAGAATAAATGTTATTAGATGCCAATAAATCTGTTTGATGTCCAAAAAAGATGTGCGTCAAAAACAGGTAAGTTTGAAGGGCTCCCGGAGCGTTATGACTTTGAAAATAAAAAAAAGCCACCGTCCACCTCTTGGGCAACTATTGTAGTTCTAAATGTTCTAAACGATTTTACCATGGTTTAATTATTTACTCAGCGGCATTTGAATTACGATGACTCGAAGCACAAAAAAGTGCTACGTTTGATATAGAATATCTAAACAAAAAAATATTACACAACATTAATTTTTTTTCTGCATATTACCAAATATAATCACTACATCTGTAGCTAATTTCATTGCCCTAGCGCTTGCCATTAAAAGTATATTTGTGCTGAAAAATGTCAATTTTAGGGCAATATTTGGAGAGCTGTAAAAAACAAAGTAGTGCAAATACCAAAAAAGTATACCGTTACATTCTGCTCCGACATCATCTTAACAAAACTGCTCTATTGGAACCGTGTTATCTTTAATGAATCGTTCGTAAAACATGAACCAGCGGAGCAAGTGAGGGTCCGCGCCATCATATTCACAACGCTACAAATGCGCATGAACAGTATAAACCAATACATACATAATATCAAATGAAAGAGGATTGCATTGCCTTTCGAATGACATCAATCCCACAAAACAGTGCTTAAAAGGAGATGAGTAATGACCTACCAAAAGTACCTAAACTGCCACATTCAGTGGGACCGTGGCCTTAAGTGAAAACGTTCTGTTTAATCCACTTGCCGTTGGGCTCTCACCAAGGAGTCGATTCGTTCTCTTTGTTGGTGTCGAAACTGGACGTATTGGTTGCTACAGGCCTAAGTACACTTCGCGCTTGTCATTTGTTCTCATTTCCCTCCTTTCCCATGCCCTCTCCACCTTTGAACTTGCCCCAACACGGCTCCCCTCGCAGTTTAGGAGAGGATGACGCTAACAGGATTATCTTCCTTGCAGAAGACCGAGGTTGAACGTCGGCCTTTAATAACACGTGGTTCGCAACAGGCGAGCGTCAGCGCTACCTTTAACTGACCTTTAACTTACCGTTAAGCCACGAGCGCGCGCAGCGCGCTCGTGGCCTAACTAGGGGGCCTACATGTTTCCGCTCCGCTTTAGGGTGGCGCCAACTTCTTGTTACCCTTTCCTAGATCCCCTCCCACCGCCATTTTTTCCCACTTCTTATTTCGCTAAACGTACAAAACGTTGAGTTCCTGTAGCCTCGACACGCCGGCAACACTGTGAGGCCACTTCCGTTTCCGTTCACGAGAGGAGTCGGAGGCTCAGCGGGATGGCGGTCGTCGTGGCTGTCGCTCTCTTTACTCGGGTGTTTCATATTTGGAAGTTGCGAACAGGAAGTGTGCGTTGCTTTTATCGAAACACGAGTTCCCGCGACAAAATGGAACGCCACAGCCACAGACCGGCATTGAACGCCAAAACCTCGCCGTCGGAACGAGAGCGGCGAGCGCTCCCTAGCCCTAACGAGGATTAGCGGCGTAGTGCGAGCGCACGACCGGCGAGTGTGACAAAATGGTCGACGAAGACAGCGGAGGTTGCCATGGTAACGAGGTAGGCAACACTGGTTTGTCGGCAACAGGTATCGCAAACGTTGTCGCCACCCTAAACAGCGGAGCGGCGGAAACATGTAGGCACCTAGGCCTAACGGTTATCCCGCTTGCCTTCCACGCCAAGAGCGAAGGTTCGATTCCTGGCCGCGGACGCACTTTTTTTGTTGACTCTGTAATGTGATGATCTATACTTTGTCTCAACCTACGATGGACTAAAGGCCAAAGCCGCGGGCCGCCAGGTCCAATCACGTTCCACGCTAAACTATTACATACCTAGCATTGATTAGGGGTGGACGAATAATGCACCAAACCCTAAAACGCTGCATCATTTCTATAGCTTCGACACTGCTAACAGCCTGTACGTCGTGGCTTTTTTGCAATGTAAAATTGTTGTGTCACTCACTGCTATTCGATTCGAACCACTGTCCACCCCTCCCCATCAGTGATTCAAGACGCGGGCACTGATACGTGCATCAAAGCGCAATACCACGCAATTTCTAAGTGGCTCGTGATTGGATCTGGCCGTCCGTAGTTTTTGCCTTTAGTCCATCGTAGGGTGAGACGAAGTATGGTAAATTCGAGAACCGCGTTGCTGATTTGAGGTTAGAAAGTTCTATGCCCGAACCTTCTACGTCGATTGTTTCAGAAGCCCATGCGTGTATAAAAGAGGCTTCGCGTGGCAAGCCGCAGTCAGTATCGCCCCAGCGTTCGATCTTGCTGTTACGCCGACTTCGACGCACGCGACGCTCTGTTGTTATCTTCTGTTTCCTTTCTTATTTTGGGCACAAGTTCGCACCATTAATCTTTTCAGTTTCCTCAGTTACCCTCTGTTTCGTCACCTCGTCATTCGTGACAATATAGCACTAATAAACTCGGGACTTTCGAATACAGAAAAGTCGAAATTCTAAAGGATTGTGTCCATATTGCAGGGTCTCTTCGTGATAGGAGAGGCCGCGGGATTCGTCTCCACCTCCACGTTTTCCCGCTGGAAAGAATCGGAGTTCCAAGAGATCCCCGTACCGGACCCGGAGCGCACCCTGATGGCCCTGGCATACACGTCGGGCACCACGGGACTTCCCAGGCCGTCGAAATCACGCACTACAACTTCGTAGCTTCATTTTATACGACCGCGTATGTACTAAGCACACTTGTAGTTATAATGTCGTTGCGATTTGTTTGTTGTTGTTGTCAAGATGACCGTAAGCATGATACAATCTCCAAATTTCTAAGCTGCTGCTTAAACATTTACAAGAAATGTTTATATGTGTATTTTATGAGACAGGATAACTGGGCTAATTGGCGTGGGTTCATCTTGGAACAGCGTGAATGTTTCACGAACGGAAGAAAGAAGCGCGATAGAAGCGCTGAATTATAACTTAAATTTTTTTCTGAATAAACCGCAAAAAAAAAAAACATTCAAAAACACATAACTGTGTAATCGCGATGGAATGACGCCTGAGCATCACAGAATTAGGTGCTATTGGTTATACTATTCCATGGGCGATATTTCCTTATCTAAAAATTCTACCTCACTGTCCATCAATGCCAAGGAAGCCTGGCTCACGCAAGTTGTACCCTCCTTTTTATTTTTTGAGCCTCTATCCTATACCTTATTCGTCACCCTAGGAATGGGTGTCTTCATACACCCAATGAGAGGTCTGTACCGACAGGTTCACATGTACAATCTACAGCCTATCGCGTGTCACGTTTTACTTAAAGATTCATACTTGGAGATCTTGCTTTTTCTGTTTTGTATAGGTTGTTAATGAACATATATATTACTAGATGATCGCTAACGTAAATGCTAGTTTGGTAAGTTGTGATAGGTAAGAAATCGTAATTTCTAACAAAAAGCAATAAAGGTGAAAATGGAGGCAGTAACCCTCGTTGCTCCATTTTCTTTAAAGACATAACCATTTACCCCAATAACCTGCACTAAGTACTGTCGTCGCACATTTTGTAAAATTGTCAACGATGGACAGGTTCGCAGGTGACCGAGTCAGCGATTGCGATTTTCCGGCTAGTTTTACAACACTAAAATCAGTTGTAGACACCGACAAATATTACGAACTGCTAGACTTCTGTCCCTTAGCACGCTCTGTGGATCACGATCAGTGCACACTCCATGCTTCATGAAGATGTAGGCACATACGCATCGTTCACTCATTTAAAATACTATTCAAGGGTCTGAAATTGAAATATTTCTAAACATTGTCTCTTTTCCCTCCCTTACGTCATTGGGACGGGCTTAAGATTGACAGAATGAATTGCAGGAAATGCGGCACTGCAACCGACGGAGATGTCATGCTGGCATGGAACCAAATGGCTCACGTCTCAGGGCTATGGAGTATCCTCACGGCTTTGGCTGGAACAATCTGCGTAGTTGTCCCTCATACCTCAGGGATGGACCGGTACGCCGATATGATCGACAAATTCAAGGTGAGGGAGCACGCAAGCTATATGTTTCTATTTATTGACTGCTGGGGCTATATGCTACCTAAGTTTAAAAAAAAGGAACGCGGTACATTTATGGGGAAAGTTTAAATGTAGAAGAATTTAATATTAAGCTACTTCTAAGCAAGAAACACAGGACTCAAGCCGTTTCGCCTTTTTCTTTTTAATAGGAAAATGAGCTGGTGGACAGAGTATTGTCGGAACCGTCGCGTATACTTTTCATCGTAAACGTATTCCTTATTTATTTATATTTAGCAAATACCTTTTCAAAAACTATCTCAGAGAAATGCATCGTACAGATTGAAGAGAATACAACCACACATAAAATTGCGTTGCTATTTGCGATGAGTATAGACTCCAGAATTCCGATTATGTTCCTTACGGTTTGTTTAATAATTTAAAGACTTGTATCTAAACTTTTAGGCCAAGCCTTAGTTTGGACAAGGTCTTCTTTAGCACTAGCAGATGCGCCAAGTAAGCATGGCAGGTTGTTCCCGCTCGTATTACTCGCGATTGCACATTGGGGTGCCGTCTAATGAAGCTTATCTCGTATTCTTTCTTGCAGGTAACTGCTCTTGTTTGCTTTCCAGGGCGCCTTGAGAAACTGGTGCATTACGTTCACTCCACGGGTAGGAGACTGAACACTGTGCAGGATGTCGGCGTCGGAGGTAGCGCGCTCTCGAAGCAGCTCGCGGAACTAACCATGAGCGTTTTTGAGAACCTTCGAAGTCTGAGGTTTTTCTACGGAATGACAGAATCAAACGGCTTGGTCTGTGCCCCGCCGAAGGACGTCGTCTCTTACACTGACATCGGGTTTCCTGTTCTCATGAACGAAATCAAGGTAACGAAATTTTATTTTTGTTCAGGTTTATTTGTCTTTTTAGCTGAGCCTATAATTCTGATGTTTGCGATGCATTGAATTGTGCGTATAATAAATGTAGATAGAACATTTTGAGTCAGCGTCTTCAAGCCAGATATATGGCTTTGTCGAATCAAAATTCAAAAAAGCTTAAAAGCAAATTTTCCGCCAAATGAAAAACAAAATGGGCCGAAATCGCTGCTGCCATCACGTTGATTCTCGAAGAAATGCGTGAGTATTTCGCGCAGCGGTTATATATAACAAAACATAGTGAATGCAGCCTCTCAGAACTTTCCGCGGGGTGAACATTCCCGAAACCCTTCTTTTCCCGAGTGCAAGCAGAGCAGGTCACTTAGCGCTTGCATAAAGGACGTCCGCACGATGCGTGGAAATCGACCGAGCCATTTCGTTGTTGTGCATACATGTGCATACAGGGGCGACGACACCGTGCGCTTACCGCCCGGTGACATGTGGTAAGACTACTGCGCGTCATGAACGGCCTGGCAGGCCGAAGAACGCAACGTGCAGCACGCGTGCGTTCACAGGTCTCTAAAGCCGGCTGCATGAGCATCCGAGGACGTCCAAAGCGCGCACTAGCACGCCGGCCGTGTGACATAACACCTTACAACCGAGGTGCACTGGGGGACAGCGGGGCTATGGCGTACTTGGGCCGCCGGCGGGCGCCGCTAGGCGGCGTGTACGGCTGGCCCGAAAGATTGGTTAATATTTGTGTAATAAGCCATCCGCAGAATGTCGCCACGAAGCGGCGTGAACAGGAGGATGGGGAGGGTTGATACCCGCCCCAGTGATACACCTGCCGTCCTACGCTGCGCGGCTCCGAAATTGGCGAAGGGGGACGTCGCCGGTGATCTTTAGTGTCTAGGTGTGACGTCACGGCTTACGCCGACTCCGTTGCTAATCAGTGCTTAAAGTCTCCCACCGGCGGCAGGGGGTCTCTGTAGTAGTCACCTCGCGGGAAGGGGGGGGGGAGGGGTCAGCGTTTAGCTGACATAGCCAAACGCTGCGTCAGAAACACGCAAAATAAATAATGTTGTACGCAGGGATTTAGTTCTCAACATCGCCGCCGTTGAAAAGATCCCCCAGACACCTCTGACTTTAAAGGCCCACGATCAGACTCCAGACTCTGCAAGGCGGAAAATTCTCCTCACCATGGGAGTGGAGGAAACAGGCAACGGTGGACAGAATACAAGGAGGGATTGGAGGAAGCGAAGGAAAAGTGGAAAGCGCGAACCGGTCGTCGGTGTTTAAGCACTGGTTGCTATGCGTCCTAGCCTCTCGAAATGCTTGCAGAAGGTGTTTCCTAGCCAGTTTCCAGAGCCAGAGGGGCTGTGGCGCCACCCCTTGGCGACGCTGCGAACTTTGGAATACGCGTTCTCCATCCAGTCCAACGTCAGCGCGTATACCAAGGCACTAATGCTAACGCATTAAAGAATATCTATGGTGCAACAACAAAAAAAGTAGTCTTAGGAAATGTACCGTAACTTTTTTTATAAACAATATCTTCGCAGTAACCTAAAGCTAATTTGTTCTCATAAACCAGTGTGCACGTCCACCAGAATGGCAGATGCCCAAGTTTTAAAATGTGCCATGAAATTTGTTTTTCACTTTGTGCTCGACAAAGCGGAGCTAACGGCTGTGCCAGGTGCGCAGTTCCTTGAGGCTGCAGATGGTTCAACGCTGTATTTCGAGACATCTACACATTGAATAGACAATTTTACCGCGGGGATGGGGGGGGGAGCTTAATTGACATGAAGATAAGAAAACTTTGACTAAACGGCGCTGCGAAGGGTGACAAGTAATCAACCCGGAGACGAGACAGACTACGCGACATATACAAAAATAGGCGTGAATTAACAACTGTTCATTTTTCTTTCCACAGAAGAGTGTACCAAAAGGCGAAAAAAGGGAAGAAGAAAAAAGGAAGAGAGAACTAAAAAAACATTTAAATATTGAACAGCTCTTTTGCGATTTTCGTTATCAGAAACGGTCAAACCTACGCCGTTGTCACTGAGGCACGTGCGAGAGGCCCGTGCGTTCCTGACGTCATGAAAAACGCATTCATCACTTCACGTTTTTTCCTTCCCCTTTAGCTAGTCAATATGATGGTTCTTTGGGATTGCGCCTCGCGACTTGCGACAGCTTTCAGATGTTTTTGTGCTCTCGTAGTCTAAACATCCTTCTGTTTGCCCAATGTAGGCTTTTTCAAACGCAAGCGGTAGTTTTTACGACTCCCTCAGCGCGAAGGGATGGAGGCGTTTATTTGTGACTACAGGAACGCACAGAACGTTTGTCAGTAACTCTTCAATATTCTTCACAAAAAAAAATAGTTACCTAAAACAGTGGAACGCGATAGCGTTATCGGGCCCCGTTCGCATCGCCTTCTCATTCGCTTCTGATGCTCTTCCTGTCAGTGAGCAGGAAGTGCGGCGGACACGACCTTGTCAGTAGCGTGTGCGGCTCGCAACCGAAGAGTTGTGGGTTCGAATACCGCCTTCAATTCTTCACATTCCCTTCAAGGCAAATGAAGTACTTTATCAAGCGGAATTATTGAAGACGTGCGGCGACATTTAATTTGCATGTACTTTAATCACTTTTACTTCACGTGTTGCATCACGTTTCACGTGAGTGTTGTGGGTTGTTTGAAATTTCCGCGCGAGGTTATGTGGCTGTGACGTCATTACCCTATCGACCAATCAGGATTGTTCCGTCACGACGCCACCGACGCCGGCTTTTCTGCGACACGAGCTCCTTAACGCTTTCGCGTTAGAAGACCAACGTATCATGGGCCGCACGCACGCGCTTCGGTGACAACGGCGTAGGTTTGAGCGTTTTTGATGGCAAAAATCCAAAAGAGTTCATCATTCTTTGTCTGTTTTTCAGCTCCAAACCCCTTTTCTTCCTGTTCCTTCTCTTTTCGATATATTTTTAAAACCTTTCTGTAGAAGGAAAAATAAGCAGCTGTTATGCTTTGTTTTAGCTTAAGTCCCGACGCAGCAGGCGCTACGAGCTGATGGCACCAATCAGAAAGTGTCAAAAACGCACCATCTTGGTGTTCGTCATGTCTTTGTACGTTTTCTATCAGTGCTGAACCAATGATAAACAGGAAAGGCGTAATGACATGCGCTTTCGTTGCTGCTTTAATTGGTTCCATTACCTTGTATCATCGGCTCCGTCTGGATTTGAGCTGAAACGAAGTATAGTTTGCGCCCCTTTCAGTTTGTCGTGTAGTCTTTCTCGTGTCAGTGTCGTTAAATTCCAAGCTCCATCTGAAGCACTATTAAACATCACCTTCTCGTACGTTACGGTGCTCTAATTTAACACGAAAGTGCGGCTAAATACGAAGCATTGTTTTGTGAAAATATCGATGAAAAGTCTCCACCTCGATTAATATAGTAACGATATATTTAATTCTGCACACAAACAGGCATCGATTTTTGAATTTTCATGTCGAAGTAAAATAGCTTTAGTGTTGACACTATTTTCCTTGAGTTGCCGCTATATTAAACACCTGCATTCGTGTATAGCGCGGTTTAATTTGGATGTGCACGCATTTGTTATGTATGTTATTAAGTACACATAACTTAGGTACGTTATTTTATTGTTTGTTTTTTTTTACGAAAACGACCACGACAGATTAAGTTAGATATGAAAAGCCTTCAATTGATCATGAAACAAAATTTACACGCTTCTTAACTTTAAATCTTCGAACATCACATACAAACCAAGTTTCACAACTTATAGAGCTCTATTCCCTGCGAGGCTGTCTGTCTTATTGTTCGTACTATGTATTTGATGACAAGACAGCTCTAACGGAACTGTAAAGTTACCAGCCTTCCCCCTCCCATATTTCCGGGTGGCTCCGGCTTTCAACACTTCCTAGACGGAGGCAGATGGTTAGGAGATGTAGAAATTTATGGATGCGCTGTTACCGTCAATCTCCTATCTGCCAGTGCCCCCAGTAACTGACAGACAGGAGGCAGAACGACATCACCGACACTTCAAACATGGTAGGCTTGCTGAGTGGACGGATTCGTGGGGCCCGCAAGGCTCAAGCCGATGGCTTTACCTACAAATCTAATGCGGGGATTACAAAATCACAATCCTAATGGCATGTAGATGTCTCCCATTTTGTTTTTGTTTGGCATCATTCCCGTGCACAGTGGACATGTTCCGAGGTAGGATGACGCAAACAGTTCCCCTCTCCCCTCCCCCCCCCTCAAAAAAAAACAGTCGAGAAATTAAAGCATTGGTCCACAAGCTTGGTTCGCGGCACGTCCGGAACGTTGGGAGCATGCAGACATTCGAATAATATCTGAATATCCTCTTACTTTGTACCCCACTTGTTTCCAACAAATTTTGTTAAGCGGCACTTCTTTCTTTAGGTTGTAAACGTTACCAATGGTAAATCACTGGGACCGAATGAGCCTGGCGAGCTCTGCTACCGATCACCCACGGCATCTAGAGGCTATTACAAGCGTCCTCTGGAAACTGCCCAGTTCAGAGACAGCGAGGGATGGTGTCGGTCTGGTAAGCATTTCCCTATATGAACTCAGGGTCGCTTTCGCACCACTTCCAATAAGAATGAGTCTTACGTCGATTATTACCACGTACTGTTAACACCGTAACTTTTTCGTAAAAGTCACCGACAATTTGAGGAGGGCAAGGCATCTCTTTCGAATGCCCGGCCTCCAGAACGTGTTCGATGCATTTCGTCGTCCTTTGGCTGCGTGTCCACGATAGAGGCTCACGAGACAGTATTATACGAACAATGCTGTACGTATATTACTAAACTCTGACCATGACAGACATACCTCCCCCTCTTCAAACACCATAAAATATTAAATGTTTACTAACTGTGTGCATATAGACTTGCAATCTACATTTTTCAGGACTCGAGACTTCTGCAACCAACGTATCTTTCATTTTGCATCCGACCAGGCCATCACTATGACACACGGCATCATATGTACTACATACTTCCTAAAAATTTGGACAAACATTGCCACACAAATACTGGCGTATCAAATCCCGAACCATATAAAAACGTGTAGTGACCTTCAAAAACGTATCGCACTTAGTACTTCAATAAACAAATTTAAATGCATACTGAAAGAAACCTTAATAGGAATAGAACCATAAAGAGAATATCAAATTGAAACTGAAGTGACTGTTTGCTTTGAATTGTTCATCTGCGACTTGTTATTCGAATTTTTGTTTTCATTTGTTGTAATACTGTTGTGAGCGCAGAAAAATGTGATTTGATCAGAGCGTTTTTTGATATTTTGTTCAGTTATCGACAGTAACTTTTCTTGTATTTCTACTATAAAGCGGCATCGAGGCCTCGTCAGTCCATCTGGTCTTTTGCCTTTATGCTGCAGACAATCTTTATTGTCTAAAGAAACTGAATAATAAAAAAGGTAGGAAGTAGAGCCACTAGATAGGCTACGCTTCAGAGTAACGACACTTACCTTTGTTAGTGGTTAAAATCATGGCGGCCGGTCATCTCACGCTTTATTTGAAATCACAGGAAACGCTTTTCCGTCCTCCACAAATGTTTAAACAGTTCTCGACATAGCAGAGCAATATTACATGACTTAAAAGTTAAAAAAAAGCCAATCACAAGGTGTCGGTGGTCAGGACACTCTTAACCAGAGCAAAGACCAAGACAGAAGAAAGGAGAAACAAACCGTCATTGCTGACCTAAAAAAAAACGGCTACACGAGCAGTTTCATTCATCGTGTTGCCCGCCGTGTAGACCCAAACCATCGACAGATGCAGCAAAGAGGGTATCAAAATGTTTCACAAATCTGCGCCTATCCTTGGACGACTAATCCCACGCCCAAAAGATTGCCCTGCTAAAGACAGAGCCCAAGGCGTTATTATATAAGATTACTTGGGTTTGCGCGGCCACATGCATTGGCGAAACAAAGATCTTTACAGAAAGAATCCGTCAGCACAAAAAAGACTTACGCAAGTTTGATCATGAGCGTGGCCTGGTCGCTGACGACTGCGACGTCAAGGACCATCGTATTGAATTTAACAACGCATGCGTCATTGACGTTGAGACAAATCTCCGAAAGGGACTGTTTCTCGAATCCTGGAATATTCAAATAACGCCACAGAACATCCATCGAACTCTCGGAGATTTACCACCTGTATATCTGAACGGGCTTCGTCACTTTATTGAAAAGGTACAGCCGTAGAAGAATGCAAGATACCCACCGTAGAAGAAAAAGAAAAGGACACGGCTCCTCAACGGCCATAGCCGTAGTCGCCCCTGAAGAAGAGGCCGAATTGGCTACGAAGCGTAGGGCCCCTATAGAAGGGCTTGGGTGGTGTTTGAGTTTTTTTATAATATTACATGAGCTTCCTAACACTGAATCTAATGCCGAATGTACTAATCACCAAAATGGCGGTGCCGCCAAAAATATCAAGGCACAGAGTTCCGACACTCTAAGCGTAGCTCATTTAGTGGCTCTGGTAGGAAGCTTGCGTTGGAACCGGAACAAGCAGAACTTCTCCCTGCTTTTGTTATCCCGTCGTTGGCTAGAGCTGATCTCTGCATTCTTTCAGGCGATTTTGCCTACTACGATACAGATGGCCGGGTTCACTTCGTGGAAAGAATCAAAGAAATGATCAAGTGCCTGGACCAGCAGGTAGTTCCGATAGAACTCGAAGAATTGCTGCTCGCCAAGCATGGCGGTATCGCCGAGGTGGCTGTGCTGGGTGTGCCCCACCCGGTCTACGGAGAAGCACCGGCCGCCATTGTCGTGCCCAAGAAGGATATCAAGAACGTTGGGGGAGCAATGGAAAGAGAAATCAAGGATATCATTGCGGGTATCTCAAATTCTTTACCGAGTTCAAAGGTGTTCAACATTAAATTGCCGGATATTTTTCCAAATGAAAATGTTCCTTGAATGGATATCTTTACGATCTTTCTCGTGATTTTAAGGAGCCTCTCGCGAAACGGCTGGTAAATACATAAGTATTCATCTCTCAGATGCGAGCGAGATCTATATTTTGACTAACTCCTTATGAAATAAATGAGAATTTGCGTATTTTTTAATTGTTCAATTAAGACGAGTGCAACATATCCCTTTCGATGAAATAAACCAAATGGATATCTTTGGGCTTTATGTTTTAATATCGCAAATTGATTCTGAAAGAACGATAAAAGTGTCCCCGTTTCTTTCTCACTGGTATAAGCTAGTATGCACCTATCGCTTATTGCAGAGGTGGTGAGTTCTTTGACTTGCGGGTCTAAAAGCCTTGGTGGACGGATCACATTCTGATCGAATCTTAAAAGGACACGTATCCTACGTTTTCAGCTTTTTTATGGCTATCAGTAACCCTTTTGTGGCTTCCCATATTGAAGATCAGTAGCTTCAAATATCGAACCGTCTATTGGAAAGAATGAAAACTCCGAGCATGTGTGTATTACAAACGCTTTGATTCTAATTTCATCTCTACCGAACATGAATTCGCAGTTTGCTTAATGTCGCACGACCCTTGTACAATGGTCAAACGCAGGCATGTTGGTGGAAGTAGAACACAAACAGATCGATCCTAATACTGTCTGTAGAGGCAGTTGACGAGAAGAAAACTGCTGATGAGAATACATAGCTTGCAATGCCGTTACCTGGTCAAATAACATATCGGGGGAAAAGGCGCGTGGGAGCGTATCTTTCGGTGCGTTTACGAGGCGCTTCTGAAATCTAGAAAGAAGAGCGGACTAATGTCACATGCAAGCTATGTATACAGTTAAAAACTTATCCGGGGATGATTGAGAATCTGAAGCGCCATATTAAGATTTTCGGTAAAAATTTCACTTCAGGGTTTTGCAATTACTCTTACACTGGAAGACACGTGACGACCACTTTTAAGAGTGTTTGTACCTTTTCAGTTCGCATTTTTCTCTAAAAAGCACTTTCTACTCTCTCCGAAGGAACCTGTGCTGAGTACAAGCATCTCTACGGAGGCGTCTTCTTCGTGGAAGCTCTTCCGAAAACGGAGAGCGGAAAGATACAGAGGAAAGCACTCTTCGATATTTGGGCCAAGTGTACCCGGCTGCCTCTATAACGAACAAATGAACAACTCTCTGCAGCCAGTTTTCTTCAGCCAGCCTAATATGAAAGCTTTTGAACTTGTCGTTTCAGTATATCTTGACTTGGTGTTATGAGATCAGTAGATGACTTTCGTCAATAAATATTAGACAGGTTTGGGCAAAATACTTACCGAAATGTATTTAAATACAAATAAAAAATGCTTTGACAAAAATGTATTTGCTCATCTTTATATACTTTTTCAAATACATTTTTTGCTGAACAACTGCCATGTCAGAGTTAAATTTAACCCAAGAGCATTCCTATTATCCATCGCAAGGCTGATTAGAAGGTTAATTAAAGGCTTGGCTTCAGTCTTGTGGAAGGGGTACGCCTATTCCATTCCAGCTCCATTCCTTGGAATTAGAGTTTCTGACAATTTCATTCCTTTCAACTCCTACAAATGGAGACACTGAGCCCATTCCAATTCCTGTAATGGCTGACCTCTATCATTCAATTCATCTAATTCCTAAACGTAAAAAATGGCTCTTAAGAGATACATTGTGTCATTGGTAGAAGCAGCATTAAGCTGACATTCTCAAGCTCAGAGACAACTGCAAAACTATGCAAAATATTTCCCCAAAGCACTCATTCTACTAAGCCGAGAAGTGGCCGAGCGGCGGTCGTACGAATGCGCTTCGTGGCCCTTGGTGTCACTGCAGAAACCTCGATCGCGCAATCACGCAAAAACAAAACAAAAAAAGTTTGCAACAAACGTTAGAAATTGAAACCAGCAATTGCGGAGAAAACGGACCGTTTGCGTACCGATTTCTCCGCAAACGGTCCGCGTACGTTCAATCCACAGATACAAGATCAGTGTGTTCTTTGTTTTATAAGGCCTTAAAATGTCTACATCGTGCGTGGCGCAAGAAGAAGCCCTTTTGCAGTCTGCTTTAAATAACTGCACAACAGCAGACGCTAGCAGAAGCGACGCCGCATCGTGCCCCACATCTCCAGGCATGGAGAGTTGCAAGCATACACAACCGCTGACAAAGTGCAATTGCTATGGTGTCACCACGAGGGAATGTAGTACTATATATTATAAAACGTGCCTTAAAACGTATACTTTTACGTTTGCTGCACGATTCTCGTGATTTTTTTTATCTTATTTGATCCATTTTTTTATTCTTTTCCTAACACTAGAATATCTACTTGGATAGATGTTACGTGCTAATAGCCCCATTGCTAATTACACGAGCATCAAGGCGAATTCTGGGAGTGTAGGTTTATGCGCCGCACGTGATCGCCTTCCACGTATAAGGGATTCGAAGTAAAATAACAAAAATAAAGCGTTGACGAACGCCCGTGCAAGATGTCGTTTGTTTTATGTTATTGCTTTCAAACCGGTACTAGTGCAGACACCAGCACGTCCGGCCCGTAATCCTATATGCGAAGAATTATCATTGATGCTTGGGTAATTTAGCAATAGGTCTATGCCGCATGGTTACAACGGCCGCTTTTCGCGTCTCGAGGCGCCAGGAACGACATCTTGTCCGTCTGCAACCTTTCAGTTTGGTGGCTTCACTAGGTGCGCGCCGCTTTCATCCTCAAGGGAGTATTAGACGGTCAGTCAATCAAGCCGGCAGTCACCTTAAGTGCACTGATGCTTTTTCAAGAACCAATCTGACCGTGCGCTAGCGTGGCGCCACCAGGCCGTAGTTTGAAGATCGACGCAGCTCGGATAAGGTTCCGCCGATCACTGACGTCGCGCACATCCGTCCATGAAAAGCATTCATCTTAATATTTAAAGTCCCTTGATACTTCTTTTTACAAGTAAACAATCAATACCAATGACATAGCGAATTCCGCTGCAACAAAATGGCGTCCTATAGTTCAGTTCTCTGCTATGTGCCGCCATTCGCTTCCTGAAACCTGCACCGTCACGCTGTTGGCGCTTCAAAGAAGGTCGCCACTTGTAGGAAGCTCTTATCTAGGAACTTTAGTGTGAATACCCCTTATCGAAGGCCATGCGCTCCGGCGTTCCCGCTCATACTGTTCGCGATAGTACGTTTCAGGTGCCCTAATCAGGACACTTGGCGGCGCGAAGGTCAAGTGCGGCGTTGGACAATCACGGCCGACAGATTATTCGCCGAAAGTTTCGGCGAATAATCTGTTCCCATTAAAAACTGGGACTAACTGAGACGGAAGATTGACCATTTTACAGTCACTCACATGCTAAGGATTCTGTGGCTCATCATAATCACTCTTCTTGCTTGGTGATTTTTTGGTTGGTTTTCTCTTCGGCTGATCTCGCAATCTCATAGGCTGCGGAGCGAAAAGAAGATGGCCGGGACTCGCCACGCCCTTTCAATAAACTTCGTATTCCTTATCCCAAATGCAGCTGTTAACGAGCATATATGTGTAAGACGGCACTGTAATGGGAGGGGCCGATCGGTGGCCGAGCGGGCTGGCGCACACCAACTCGAGCACGTGGTGTGAAAGCTGGCGTTGCAGAGCCCAGGGATCCTGGGCTCAATCCCCACCCCTGCCCGTTTCGATCTGGGGCTCTAGTCTGGACACTTGGCGAAAGAAATCCGTGAGGAATTCAACGTTTTCACCAAGTGTCCAGATTAGAGCTCTGAATGAGTATCGTACCAGCGTGCGGTCGTGTATCGCTACTGCGTGGTGCACGTTAAAGACCCTCCAGGTTAGCCGTTGTACTGCACGGGCTCAATTTTTCATCTACAGTGGGTGACAATGTCGCCGCGATCAGGCAGACAACCTCCTAATGTAAAAACAACTAACGACTAATTACGGTAAAGAGAGGCGCGCTTGATGACTTATGATAGGCATAGAAATATAAATCTAAACATCAGAGACAAGCAAAGATCAAAAGAGGCATCGCGATTATATTGTCACTCACGGGACATGAAGGATGCCCTTTTCCAATGCCCAGCCACCAACACGCGCTTTTGCCTTCCGTCGTACTTTGGCTGCATGCTCATGCTCGATGATCAAGAGACGCCAAAGTGTTACCAAAGGGAGAAATCTCGCATCGGAGGTGCAACAGCTGAAAACCACCGCCGTCCTTACCATGTTAGTGACTGTGAAAAAGTGGTCGTCCAATATTTTAACAGGACCAATCTGAGTACAAAAGTTCATCATCCCTTATTTTCAACAGGAGCTCACTCGATATGCGTTTTCTCACTATAATGTTGCAAATAATCATTGAAGGTGAACAGCGTTTGATATGTTGTTTTCTACCTTTGTAATAATCTTGTATATTTCAAATGGGCTTATATATTACCTCTCTTATGTAATCATGCCCCACTGGGGCCCTGAGGTAGAATAAATGAAATTAAAAGAAATAAAAAGTCTAATATAAAAGGCCGCACAATTTATTACACGAAAATTGCATCTTAGTTATGGCAAAGTATTAGTGTTATGAAACTCCAGCATTTTTTTAGGCGAATTTGGCATTTTGCTCTAATCCCCAGTAAAATATCTAAGGAAAATTATATCATCAGGTGATCGACGAATAGCTAAAATCTGATAGAATGATTTATATCAATAAAACTTCATGAAGTTAGCGGTTTTCAATCAGACGAAGCTTGTTGTAGACAGCCCGCAGATTCTTGAACGGGACGTCGTAGCACTAACAATTAAGAGTACAATCATAGTACACGTCATTGACAAGAACGCAAGCGTCTTTTACCGACAGGATCAGCCCGACTTGCGAAAAAAAAGTAACAATCTATGGTGTACGTATAAAATAACTAGCATAACATTTTATACAAAGACTTGTGTCCAATTTATTTCTTTATTTACTTGGCAGGTATACGTTTTTAACTTGGTACATTTCTGACTGGTTAAAATTAGCTTCGACTTTAAGTCCGTATGACGGACTGCGTCCTGAAATCTCCGAGCCACGTCAAACTCTGCGGCTTTGGCAGTTGAAGGGGTCGCCAAGCTTGCACGTTTTGTTGAGATTGCGGTGCAAACGCTTTAGTATAGAAAAGGACGCCCTCCCCCCCCCCTCCCCCCACGCACATGCAAGAATTGCTTTTTCTTTTCTACTGCAAAAACATATTACGCATCGCTGAACGCCACCCGAATGTAGCGCTAGGTCCGAACCAGATGTCAACGTTTCAAGACTGGGTAGTTATCATATTGAAAAGTTACAAGTGATTTTCTTCAATTTTACATGGGAAAATGGTGGCCGATGACGTGAAGCCCAGTGGCGCCAGTTATCAAGTATAATAATATAATCGTTTATTTTCACTCCAAAGGAGTGTGGAGAGCAGGGAAAAAGCTGCAGTTGCAGCTTGACAGGACGCTGCCCCCCAACACTTGACATAGGTTACAGTATAGAATTCAAACTAAATAATCAACTCAAAGCATAGCAGAACATTTAAAGTCTAACCAATGAAAAGGTATGGGGCACATTTTCCCATTGAAATTTTCGGAACATGGCTTATAACGTTTGAGTAAGATAACGGTTACTTCTGAAACATTGGCATCTGGTTCAGACTGCTAGCGCTACATTTGAGCAGAGGCTGAGCGTTCGGCAATGACTCGCTTAATTTTACGGTAAAAAAAAAACTTTAAAATATTGTCGCGGCTGAAAAAGGCTCGACGAACGTAAACTGAAAATAAAGGTTTAATTGGCGAACTTGTGGCAGAAACAAAAGAAATAATGAGCATCGAAGCAGCAGCAGCGAACGTCGTAGCGTCGGCCTCACAGCTGGTTGGGGTGAAACTGCCAGAGAGTGAGCCTCGTCGTCGGGAGAGTGAGTCGGCAAGGTCACGCCAGTCTCCTTATCTACTTCACTCGGCATCTTGAATATTCGACCTAGAATGTTCGGGGAGTGAGCCAGGGTGAGATTGATTCGGCAAGGTCATGTTGGCCTCCTTATCTTTTACACTCGGGTTAAGAGTAAACTAGAACCTTCCAGAAGTACAGTGAAGATACCCTTTTCGGTCATGCACGCGACAGTATTTTGGGCAGACACACTGCACGTTTTCATATTGGAGATACTCAGAAATTATTGTGTCGTTTCATCAAAGGCCGGAAGTGTTTACAACATTAAATGAGTTTCTAGTGTTAATGGGAGGTAATAAACAAGTGATGCTCATTAGCGTATTTCGTCAGCTTTTACATGATGTAATAAAAGCAACATTTCGCAAATTAGCAATGTTCAATCTAGAGGTGCAGATCGTCACTATTTTATACGTGAGGTTTAACTTGCGTACTCATATCCTTACAGAGTCGATATAGTCTTCTTTTTTTATTCTCGCAACAAAAGAAGTTACCGGCTACTCAGTTTTAGGCCAGTTCAAGCATTTTCTTTTCCTCGCAAAACTGGTCTAATTAAAATTAGCAAAGCTCAGTATCCTCGCTATGAGCATTCGAGATTGCTGCGACTTGTACTGACAAGTTATAAATTAGCATGAAACGAGGTTCTGGTTGGTCTTTTTCTTGGACGCGTTATGGCATTTACACAAACAATGCTGACCAGTTTGTCGAAGCAAATATTACATATATTTAAGCCTCAGATACATGCATGACAGAATGTCGTGTCTTACAACGCGTCGGAGAGACGGCCGAAACCAAGTCGCCGGTCAATCCCGGCGTCACGTGATCAAAGCACGGCGCACTGGTTGGCCGACGTTTTTTCGGATTCGACCACCTTTCCGTCACGTTATAACTTATAAGGCTTGTCAGATAAATTTGTTGTGGGTGTAGCTGGCGTTTTACACGAGCCTTTGGATGCGCTTGACTCATGGAAGTACACGGGCTTTAATTTTGCCGAGACAGCTGCTAAAATGCTCGCTTCGACGACACTTGTAATTTGCACGTTAATCTTTCTGTCGGAATATACGTGTAGGCCATGGCAATTGCAGGGATGTTTTTGAAAACAGACACAGGTGCTTTGAATCCAGCTAGTTCTCTATTGTGTTTAAAAGCTTTACAGCTTAGTACTCTTTTTACATTATTAACATTCACATTGTAAACGCTATAAAAATCAACTTCTCTCTAGTTCCCGTAACCTTCACCTTTCGTGCCTGAATAATAGACCGCCATGACATGGTAAGAGAGACAGCAGGAGCGGCAAGATAGGGGGAACGATTTTGAAGGCAGATCTTCAAAAGGTAGCGGCACTAAGAAGAACCACCTTCCTTTTATTTTGCTATCTAGCCGTAGAAATGTAAAAAACGACTTCTTACGTACTTCGGACAGAGTAGCGCTCTGTCCGTGCACGTGTTTTCTGGTCGTTCGTCTCGTTTGCACCGTTTTCAGTTTTTAAAAATGAAGCTTCCTCCATGCTTTCTTTCTACAGCTTACCCTTCTCTTCTAGTGGGAGTATGGGGATGCACAAAAGGACTGCAAAGGAGGGTAAGTCGTAGGTGGGTAGAGCTGAGCATCGTACTTTTTTAAGTCAAGAAAAGGTTAGAGTTTTGAAATTATTCAGGGATGTGCGGGGTCGCGTCACCATTCGAATACACTCGTGCTGTCATGTACTGTCATTCTTTCTTTCCCAGCTTTGGCAGCCCATTCTGGCGCGGATGTCGAAGGCTTCCCCGGTATACAGGAGACTACGCCCGTATGAACGACGCCCACAAAGTTCCTTCGATTACACAAAGAATAATGCGAGTTTAGTAATTTTGATATTTTAGCAGAACCTTAAAAATGATTATATCTTCATAAACATTTTAATTGTGTCATCTAGTATGTAATAAATAAAAGCATCTGACACCCTCGCGTCCACAGTTTCCCCACTGTGGAAGATGAGCAACTGCTGCCCATTTGTTTGAATGAAGCTTCTGTCTACCCCGTCCACTTGAATGTCGCTTGTTCGATTCGGCTGAAACAAAGACAAAGAGTAAACGCCAGTCTTCCCGTAACCGGTTTCGAGGCTTTATGCCACAGAAGTGCGTGACTGAAAGGACGTTACATAATCAGCAAGGAGGCGATTGCGCGTGCGTGTTTCTGACTTATAGAATTATATAGGCAAAAATTTCAGTTCATTTAATTTTATTCGCCATTAAACGTCAAGAAAGGGCTTTACATAAAGGGTAAAATTTAACGATCAAACTAGAACAATTAAACTGAATGACAGAATTCATTATTCACTCAATCAATGCCGTTCGCGCAAAAGTTCACATTTATTTTCTATTTAAAATACACTTACGAGAGGTATACAACACCGACTGCCGACTGCCACAAAATAAGCGAAAATACCCTAAAGGCAGCGTTCAGACTTTCTTACCAGGGTATTCAGCCTACCCCTTGTAACCTCTGTATTAATGCTTTCGCTGGACCGGAAGTTTGAATATGGTTCACTCAAAAGCGCAACACGAACGAAATTAACTTCAGGTGCTTGATACTTAGTAAGTTTATTTGAGCTAAATTTAGATAATATATCAATGAAGCCTGTTAGCGAGCTTGTCAAATCATTTTCTTTTACGAAAGCTATTTACAACAGACGGGGAGTAGAAACCTCAGGGACATCACCGAATACAATGAGCCATAACATACATGCTTTCAATTTCGCTTACAAAGTGCAGCCGATGTCGGGCCCATCTGGGCTGGCGGTGCTCATGTGAGCTTACGTAGCCCGTCATCGACCGAAGTTAGTCACGCGTAGACAAGGCCGAGACAGCCCCACCCTATTGAAAAATGTCATTTTGTATGAGAAATTTTGTGTCCAATAAACACATGAAACATACAAGATATATAAGAACATATAAGAACCATAAAAGACTATATAAGAGCTACAGAAGCCATTTAAGAACATATAAGAAACTTGTAAAAAGTTTCTTATAAGTTTTTTATATGGTTCCTATCCGTTCTTATATATCTTATATGGTTCTTATATATTTCTTATACGGTTCTTATATGTTCCTATCTATCTTGTATGATTCATATCTGTTTACTGCACACAAGACATTTCTCATACAAATGGCTTTTTCACTAGTGGAGTTGTCCGTGCCCACTCGGCGGCCACGAGGAACCAACGGGAGTTTCGTAGAGGCCGCCCAAATCCGCGTTGACCACGTGAGGCCGACATGCGCCCCACGTCATGGCTAGCTGCCTGCGTGCATTTAGTGCATATTTAGTTTCAATGGCGAGCTGCGTGCGTGCATGAACTCTACTCTGCAGCCTAGCCCAATCCAACCGCCGGGTTATACACACTGAGATGTGCTATTTTTAAGCTCAAAATGTGCTAAAAAAAGCTGTCGAAGTGCTCTTTTTGTTTTATAGGAGTGCCAAACAATATACATTTCTGAAGTGGCTTTGTAAATTGTACCAGTTGGTAACAGTTAAACATTATGAAATAAAAACTCAGTAAACACAGGCAAAGAACAAGAAACGAACACGAGAGGACAACGGCTGACTCACAATACACACGCACAGATTAAAACTCACTACCAGGCAACTAGAGGCCTCAGAGATATCGCATTACAAATTGACATTCCTGTTATTTGGAAGGTATGTAAGGGCGGTCCAAAGCAAACCATGAAATGGGCCCGCAAAAATTTAAAAGGCGGAAACCGTTTTATTTTTATTTTTATATATAACTTCCGTTTGCCGTTTTAGCCCAGAAGCGTGCGCGAGTGAGGAGTGAAAAGACAACGCGCCGGGACGCCGGAGAGCGGAAATTCGAGCGCGATAGGGAAAAACACACGTCACGGGCGAGAAAGGGAAAAAAGGCACCCTCTGTGGGATTTTTCAGTGAATTTGAGGTGGAGAATACAGCAAAAGGAACGTTTATTAAGCCTCCTATTGTCCTTTTGTAGGGTTCCCAAAAGCGACAAACGCCCCCATCCCCCCTCCCCACACACACACACACAAACACGCCCCACCAGTACCCACTCAAGGTTTGCAAGGTGGGCTGGAAGGGATGCACTGCCTTCCCCTGATTGGCCGAGAAGTTCTCCGGGGATCTCTGGGGCTCTCCAAGGCCGGACAAAGTTCATTATTTTCAACTTTGGACCCTTAAAATCGGGAGCCACAAAACGTCACGTCTACGTGACTGTTGACGTCACTCTTCTCCCCGGAATTCTCCCGGACCCGTTTTCGCCAGTTTTGCGTATTGGTTTGGACCGCCCTTTGCCTTCTTCTTGGATAAAGTCACCAATGGTTCACTGACACATTTGTCTGCCAACTAAGAAATAAAGAATGCTTCAATTATTTTTCGAGTTCTTCTCTCTCAGTGTATGCCCACAACAACCGCGTCACCAAAAAAGGGAGACATGAACTATCCCTGCAATGTAGCGGTAGAGTGACTCGAAAAATAATTGAAGCATTCTACATTTCTCTATTGGCACACAGACCTGTAAGTGAGTCATCGGATGTGTTATCCGAGGAGATAACGTACCTTCGATCTAACATAAGTTTCAATTTGACAGGGGAAATATCTGAGGCCTCTATTTGCCTGATAGGCGTGTGTTTTAATCTTTGTGTATGTGACCTGTTTAAAAGGTTTCCTTGGTTTCCTTTTTCATAAAATGAACTTTAGTTTCGAGTCAGTGGTTGTCATGTCGTATTCGTTTCTTGTTCTTCGTCCCTTGTTATTGAGGCTGTATTTCATAATGTTTAATATACATTTCAAGTGCGCTGCTTATCGCTAAGGACAATGTTGACTGAATAACTTGGAGGATGCTTAAGCTTCACCTTCAATAGTGGAACGCGATAGCGTTGTCGGGCCCCGTTCGCAGCGCTTTCTCATTCGCTTCTCGTGCTCGGAGACCCAATTGCGCTCCGAGATTCGGAAACGCTATCGCAACTCCGGGTCGTCCTGTCGCTGCTGTCGCCTCCTTTCGGCTTCGCGGGCACGCATATTATAAACATTAGAATTTCCGCTTGTTCCCAAGCCACGCAAGCGTGCCTTGCGTGGCCTCGTCTGTAGCGAAGGAAACGCGCACGTTCTGCGCTGCGCTCAACGTCGGAGTACAACAGAGCCTTTAGAGTCCCTCTTCCAACCATTGTGAAAGAGGGAACAACATAAATGTAATTTGTTCACTACTTGACGCTACATATCCGCATTAACTGTGTATCTATACTTGGCGACAATATTAGATAACAAATTAATGATAGGTTTCAAACTAACCAATGACGCAGAGTTTTGAATCTTGATCCTCACTTTTTTCGGAGTGATCTTGACAAACACAAGTTTTCCATAAATGTCCGCGCAAGCGTGGTGAACAATGTACGAAATCAAAGGTGCGCATGAATCTTTTTTTATAATTGTAAAATGTTAGAAAACGAGCAATAATTCAACTATTTTTCTTCTAAAATATATAACTTCACGAGATCATTTTGCATGAAAATGTTCTTTGGCACTAAGTGGGTTAATGGACAGCGCTTACCATTGTCGCGTAGGGATTAGGCGGAAGAACTTTATTCAGGCAATCTTTAGTTGCAGTATGAACACGCAGAGAGGCAGTATGATTCGCCCTATTAGAGAAAATTATGAAGGGTTAGATATACAGTGGGAAATCAAATCAACAAATAGCTATCAAATTCAAGTCGAACTGAACACGTTTAGTGCTCCAGCGAAAACTCATCATGATAGGTTGTTTTAACTTTGGTATAGCTTTCTACTTCGAAATGGATTGAGTCAGTCTTGAAGTTAAATGTTATAATAATTCTTCCCTTGGTACCACTGCAGATACCCAGAGTTATTTTTGTTATGCCAACCACTATATAGTGAAAAAGGGTCCTGCACACTTGGGAGAGTGACTAACAATCAATACATTCTTCACTGAATTCAGTATAAGAGTAGAAATGGGGGAAATTTGTGTGTTTTTCTCGCAATTTTAGATATAATATAAATTCATACCAGAAATAACGCCAAAGTGTCTGTTTCTCTTTCTTTTTTTACATTGAAGGTCAACAAAATTTTATCGTGTGCCGTTTGCGGATAAGAAAAGAAAAACTCCTAATATGTGAAGTATTTGCTAGACTCGCTTCACGCATAAAATGCAATATCTGTTAATTTTGCCTTTGGTATGTATGCACTCTATTTTGGTGCTATCTACCACGACTTCTAACCGGCCATTAAACAGCTAGGGTAAGTGGCGTTTCTGTTTTTCTTAGGTTTGCAGCGTGGATGCTTTTAGTATATTTCCGAGGGCACAAGGTCTGTCTGCCTATAAAATATTTTCTTATTTTACGCATAACATATGAACTTTCCTTCCAAATGAACGTGAAGCTCTATCCAAGTGGCGATGCAGGCGGGTTATGTCGTGAATAAAAACAGTAATACAAAGCACGAAAATTGCGGATTAATAGAGAAATATGCTCGTCCTGTGCACTTATGTCTTCGTCCGCATCTTTTGTACAGTGTGTTTATATTTATGAACGTAAAGCTTAAGCTTACAACGTGTAGATGCCCCGGCCCGCACCCCCCATGGATAAAATATTTTTTGTTGAGCAACCAACTGAAACACATTTAATTACTGAATTAAAAGGTTAAAACAGCGCAAAAAACAACGGACAGGGCCCTCCTTTACCCTGTCCGTTGTTTTTTGCGCTGTTTTAACCTTTTAATATGTCATACCAACTCGCCCAGGCTTCAACTTTAGCAACATTTAATTACTGAACATTCTAGGGATGTCCTCTGGTTAAATAGGTATACCAAAGGGCTTGGGGTAAAACTATAATAACGTTTAGGTCATGGGACGCAGCATTCCGACTCCAGAGGAGGCCAATGCCGAACCACGCAACAAGGCAGCAGTGAATCGCAGAAATACCTTAAGCGAAATGGAACCACCTGACATCCTAAAACAGACAAAATACATTTTTAAACGGACGTAGTAGACGAATAATTTAGCTTGGGAAATTGAGAACAGAGCAAAATAAACTCCAAATTTATGAGAATTGGAAATCTAACGAAAATAAACTCTGACAAACCCATATTTTACAGAAAAATATAAACTTGGAAAAATACTATCCAACCTTCACTGGAACAAAAAAAAATGAAAAACACGAAATCCTAGTTCTATATATTTTTTTCGGTGTTTCAACAATTGCCATGGACGAAACAAACGGAAAGGGATGTGCGACTACTTTTTCTGGCATTGAACTGCAACACCTGAGCTTCGTGAAAGTGCCTGTTTACACCAGAACTATTGAGGGGCCACGTGCAATAGTGGTACAAGTTCAAAAATATTGTTCTGAGAAAACTGACACCAAAGGTTTCACTGTGACCGGGACAATAACATTATGTGCTCAATATTTCTCATCCTTTTTTGTGTACGTTTTCTGTTTTCCTGTGATATTTGCTGCAAACTTAAAATGTGCAAGAATGCGAAACATTCGATTTTTTAAAGGTGAATGTACAAAGCAAACTTCTACCATTATTGCCTGCCAGTAATTATTTTGTAACATAATACTTCACGTTTTATTGCGTTATATGTACAGGGTTGGATTTCTTTTACTCAAACTTTGCCAGTCTTTATCTCCTGCTTTCTTTTCTACGTCGAAACCATTTTTGCTGTCAGCGACGCCGTTGATGTGCTGGAGGTACTCTTCCAATGCTAGCCACTTTTCAACTGAGACATGAAGAAGCAGCGTCCTCACATCCTTCGCTTTGGCCGATGACACTCCGATTCTTGGGGAGAGAGAAAGGCTTCTTACTTCACCAAACAGCTCACCCAGCGTCGTTCTACAATAAACAGAATGAGAGGAGGCTGACATCAACGGACAGTCTTCTGCAGAATAATTTCGAAATCAATAATGATGGCCTTCTTCTCTGCGACAACCATTAGGAAGGGTGGTTCTCTCGACATCTGTATTGCGGACACGCAGTCCTCTGGTCTCTCTACAACTTCCATTTGCTTCAAAACTTTCGCATACGTCCCAAAGTTTCGGTCACAAGTTAAAAATGAATGCCCGCGAACGGGGAACACCTGAATGACTGGGACGTCATTCAGGTGTTCCCCAGCCATTGTGGCGGGCGACGCGCTCGTACTGGTCGATCCAATCTTCGACGTCTTCGTGAAGTTCTCCGTGAAATGGAGCAGCCGCCCGTGGTGCGGCGGGCATGTAGATGACGGCAGGAGCGGCCGGGGTTTCCGACTGCTGGTCGTTCATTGTCGGCCTCGTTGGCTGCTTGGTCCTGGGAGGCAGAAGTCCAAATTCCGGGTGAAGGCCTTGGGTGCGACGACTGAACCGGATCTCGGTCTGGTCTTCGTCGGGTCCTCCGGAGCTTGGGTTCGGACTTGTACTGCGGGAACTTGGAGGTGCGCTTCACGGACATGCGGTACCCAGCACCTCCACCAAAATGTCACGAATGACAACTGATGAGGCGGTGATAACAAAAGGAACTAAACGTTTAATGGGGCGAACTTGTGCCCAAAAGTAAAAAGGAAACAGAAGATAATAACAGAGCGTCGCGGGCGTCGAAAGCGGCGAAGCAGCAGGATCGAACGCTGAGGCGAAAACTGACTCGGCGTGCCAGGCGGAGCCCCTTTTGTACACGCGTGGGCTTCCGGAACATTCGGCGTAGAAGGTTCGGTTCGTAGAATATTCTAACCTCGAATTAACAAGGCGGCTCTCGAACTTACTAGAACATCACATCACAGCGTCAACAAAAATGTGTAGGCGCGGCCAGGAATCGAACCCTGGCCTTCTGCGTGGAAGACAAGCGCGATAACCGTTATGCCACGGGCGCGCCGCCTACTTGGTCAGCTGCGCCCGCGGCAGCATGCTAGTCGTGCAACTGCAGCACACTCGAATAATAGGCATAGCTTACTTAATTTCGTTTCTTTTTGCCCACATTTTTTTTTCGTTTTTTTTTTACGGCGCTTCTGGCCCCTTTTGTCTGGCTGGGACCATACTAGTTTATCGTTTTCGATGTACTCGGCACTGTCCGAGTGCAATGTTAATTTAGCGAAAACCAACAAAGGGCTGGATGTTCAACACCCTCGGGAAACGAACGTCTGCGAAAGTTTCGCGTCAACGTCTTCTTTGTGCCTGAACGTCTGCTAAGTTCCATGCAAATGTTTCTCAAATTTCTACTCGAACGTCTGATAAAGTTGAGTACAAACGTAGAACGCGTTCGATCACGACGCCGCGTTCCACACTCTCCTTGAGTTACACGGAAATGTACGCCGCGTTTTACGTCTGCTTCTGCATGAGCATCTGCTTACACCGCATTTCAACGTCTGGTAAAGTTGCACATAGCAAGTCTCGTTTATACGTCTGCTTCCGCATAAGCATCTGCTAACGCCGCATTTAATCGTTTTTCAAAGCCTCGCACGTGCGTCTGCTAAGGTGGTGTGAAACGAGCGCTAAAGGTACGTTTGAACGTGTGCTAAAAACGCGTTTCCACGAAAGCTTTCGGAGGTGGCGCCGTGTCGGGGCAAAGAAGAAAGTTACTTTTATCGGCACGTTGTGGCTTACTTTCACTTTTTGAGGCGAATTAGTCTTCCCAAGTCATCAAAATTAGTTCAAAAGTAATTGGAAGTCTTCTCCACCCAAATACGTAAAAATATATAAGGTGGTACACGTCGACTTGTACCACTCTTGCACATGGCTTCTCAATTTCGAAAGCGGGCTCTGTTCAGATAAAATCATGCACGCGAGCCCGGATATATATATTTTTTAATTTTTTTGTAGTTTTACATGTTACTTCTAAACATCTGCAGGGAACGTAATCCAACATATTTTGCACAAAAAATATTTGAAGAGAAAAAAATATAATTTAGTGGGACAGAAAGGCACGAACAAAGATTTAGGGTGCAAACGAGCTGGTGAAGGTTTCGCATAATTCTTGTCAAACTCTGAGACCTGGGAAAAGACGAAAGACAACACAACACAAAGAGTCTCGAACACAGCTGTGTTTGAGACTCGGGTGTTGTGTTGTCCTTCGTCTCAGCCCTGGTTTCGGGGGTTTGTCTAAAAAGGTACATTTGTTTATTGAAGTTTTCGTTCTTGTAATGTCTGGTGACATCTATTGCAGAAAGTACACATATCAGAAATATCAATACCTTTACTTACGATATCTCATAAAAACTATTAATGTAAATATTTACAGCACTCTGGAGCTCTTGTATCTGGCGTCAAAAATGCGAAAACGTGGCTCCTTTGACGTTTTGTCACTAGATTTCTAAGCCGTTATCTAAAGAGCTTGGAATAGCTTAACCATGAAACTTCATCTAATATATTCTTGTTAAACGTTCTTTTGAGCACTATTTAAATAGTTTTTTTACCTCAAAAACTAAACATTCTATGGCGCTCCAAACGTGTCCCAAAGAACAAAGTTAAGATGTTTAAAAGGGCAATTAGAAATTTTCATCTTTGTTGTGCTTTAGATTTTTGGTGATCGTTGTCCACCATACTCTTGTGTTTATTCATAAAAAACGTTGCATTATTTTGTTTTCTTCAAAGTTATAGCTCAACACTCTAAGAAATGCTTGCGCGTCTACTTACTCGCAAAACACTCAAAGAGCCAATCTCTGCGATCTACGAAGTTAGCTCAGAGAATGATAAGGCGGAATATCTGTTTAGACCTCAATATTAAGTCTACGCAATTACGAAATGGAAAGCGTCATGCTTGCATTGCGTAATGTAACAGCGCAAACTTAATCTTGAGGTCTAAGCAGATGTTCCGCCTCATCATTGACTGAGCTGATTTCGTAGATCGCAGAGATTAGCTCTTGAGTGTTTTGCGGCTAACTAGACGCGCAGTCATTTCTTAGATTTTACGTAGTGTACCTTCCACGCCGGCATTTTCGGCTGTGGCCAGAGACGAGATGATCTTTTGATTCCATGTATTTTATGACCATATATATTTTTGTGTGGTATTTGAGTATTACGCTCAAGTTCGAGTATTATCTTAATTAAAACAATACCTGCGCTGCTTGTCCTTTGTGCTTATTTAGGCGATAAGCCTGTTTTGCCCTTCAAAATTACAAGTGCTAGGAGCTTTAAGTGAACATATGCCACAAAAGCCGGACGAAAACTTGTAATCGCTTAACATGTTATTACAGAAAGTAGAAGAAAAGTAGGAACAGTGGTGCAAATTGTATGTGAATATTTATATCTAAATTTCATTTAATTTACATTTCATATATTTCATTTCACCTCAAAGGCGTGGAGGCGTTACATGAGGAGGTGGGCGGTAAAATACATTCATAACAACGTGATCTCACCACATGTAATTAACAAAGAAAAATATGCGAAATCAAGTTGACAGGTTATATAGAACTCATTTACAACTTAACGCACAAAGGAAATAAGAAAAATAAACCATAGGAAATTATACACATTATGCTCGGAACACAGACGCTCACATATCTATTTAAATGACTCATGATTTGTGTTAGTAACAATCTGGTTTGACAAGTCATTCCATTATGTAAAAAACAGTGTGAAGGGAGAAAATAGAAAATAATTAGTATGAGAGTGGAATTGCTGATCTTTACATGAATTATCAGTTCGAGGAGAAACGTAATGGGCGGAATGGCAATAAGTGTTTCTGAAGAATAAGTTGCTGTAGTGCATTACACGGAAGAAACACATTGGGTGAGTTTGCGCCTATTAGATAATAAAGAAAGACCAAGATTGATTTGTAAATCGGAAGCACTACTTTCAGGCGAGAAATCGTTCATTATGAACCGGGCAACCTTGTTTTGACCATACTCTAGTTAGGAAGTTAGGCAATTTTGATGTGGATGTCATGTAATGCTTGCATATTCTAGTTTAGGTAGAATTATTGTTGTATAAGCCAGTAATTTAGTTTCTATGTGGGCCAGATCTAGGTTCCGACTTGAAAGCCTAGTGATTTTAGTGAGCTGTTAATTGTGCTGTCCATGTGTTGATTATATGCTAATGTTTCTGAACACTGTACACCCCGGTATTTATATAATGGTACCGATCCTAGCTGCTACGTTAGTGATGAATATAGGATGAAGTTGTTGTTGTTGGATACGTTTTATTCATATCTAGAAGGGGTACGACGCGACCGGTTTCATGCCTTGTCGCGAAGGGGAAGGGTATGAGGATGCAGGAATGGGAGAGGGGGTGCGAGAGGGGGAGGAGGCGAGGGCTTACAGAAGGTCGGCCAGACCGGCCGTCCTCACGTAAGCCAAGAGTGAGTTGAAGACCCGCCTCTTGACGTCTGTGCGGCCGGTCGGCGCCGTCCGGGCCTCGAATGTTATTTGTGGTGGTGGACCGAGCTGCGCGAGTGCTATGTCCCTCTCCTTTCGCCTTGCCGGGCACTCCCAGAGCAGGTGGCGCAGGGTGGCGAGATGCGCTGTGGACTGGGTGTTAATGGAAGTATCGGGGATTAGCCCGACGGTTTGATTGGCTTGAGGTGGCGATGTAGGGGTCGAACTACACTGGTCGCATATTGCATGTTCTGGCGAACGTAGCCCGAAGCGGGCCAGGCGATACGGGGTCCATGCACAGCCGGTTGTGATTTGGCGTAGCCGGATCTCGGCCGCCCGCGGGTATCCCCTGGGGATGGAGGTCGGGCACTCAGGCAGCCGGGTGGACAGGCGCCGCTTGGTTTCGGTGCGCGGGTGCTGTGGTGGTGAAGGGCCAGTGCTAGCGTCGGAGCCAGATGGTGCATCCAAGGGTCGCTGAAGCGGCTGACCGGCCGAGGGGAGAGACAAGAACGCCCTTGCCAGCCGATGCGCCGCTTCATTGCCCTCTATGCCCGCGTGGCCCGGAACCCAAACGACACTGATGTGTGCGGCCGATCCCAGGACCAACTCGAGTCCCGCTGCAGCCGCCCGGATGAAGTAGACCGTTGGAGAGCGAGGGGGGGGGGGCGAAGAAAGGCATGCCTTGACCGCTTCCGCACAGTCTGTGTGCAGGAGGATCTCGGTGGGAGATAACACTCCGGTGGCGGTGTCGCGGAGCGCCAGTTCCGCTCCCAGTAGGATCGCCCGCAGATCAGCCTCCAGCGAGTCAAGCCCCGGTGGAAGCCGGACACCAGTGGTCGATCCCAAGGATAGGCAACAGGCAGTTGCGGCAGTAGATCCGGATTCGGGATCCGCGGCCGCGTCACTGTAGTATCCGCGTACTTCGGGGCCGTCGGCGTTGACGTCACGTTCGTGCGCCGCAGCTTGGAATCGTCGGCGGCCCGGATGGCTGCCTCCAGCATGGGATGTCGTCGGCTTGCCGGAGGTCAGGCATGGCAGACTCCAAAATGGAGGGGGTGTGGTTGGTGGTGGAACTCCCTCAACGGGTCGCAAGCCCAGCAACCCGAGAATGGATCGTCGCGGTCTGGACCGTGAAAGGCGGATGTGCTGCCCGAGGCATGCCTCGTGTAACAGGTCTCCAATGGTGTTGAGTCCAGCATGGGCCTGCAGCGTGTCAACCGGCGTGAAGTTCGGCAGGCCCGTGACGATACGCATGGCACGCCGATTAAGGACCTCTAGAGCCTCACGCTGTTTCCTGGTGATGCCTACGTGCTGTGCCCCGTAAAGCATCTTGGCTTGGATGAGGAAGCCAGTAATTTAGTTTCTATGTGGGCCAGATCTAGGTTCCGACTTAAAAGCCTAGTGATTTTAGTGAGCTGTTAATTGTGCTGTCCATGTGTTGATTATGTGCTAATGTTTCTGAAAACTGTACACCCCGGTATTTATATAATGGTACCGATCCTAGCTGCTACGTTAGTGATGAATATTTGGATGAAGGATTTGTTTGAGATTGTGGCAGTGTTCATTAGCTTACATTTTGTGGGGTGAATGTTTATCTTCCATTGAAAGCACTGTGCACATATAGCGTCGAGGGCATTTTGAAGGATGCGATGATCTATGGAACTAGACTTTTTTCGATAGATAACAAAGCTGTCTGCAAAAATCGAACAGTTATGTTGACTGCAGATAGGAGATTGTTTATATATAATGAAAAAAGGATGGGATTCATAACTCTGCCTTGGGGACGTATAAATTTACGGTAACTGATACTGATGAAGAATTGTTAACCAAGACCGACTGCTGTCTGTTTGTTTAAAATAAGATTATCTAGGTGGTAACTAATGGGTCAATCTGAAGAGTTTTAAAGGCAGTCGTTGGTGGGGAACGGTATCGAAAGCCTTTGCGAAGTCTATATATACGACGTCTGTTTGTACTGATGACTGACAATTGAATTGAAGAAATGTGGCAAACTTAAATAATTCGCTGTTGCATGAATACGTTTTCCGAAAACCGTGCTAATAGGGAAAAAAAGTTCAATTGATCCAGCTATGAGATAATATTAGTATAAATCACATGTTCCATGAGCCTACAGGGAACCCTAGTGAGAGAAATAGGTCTGTACTTAGGTGGATTTGATTTATCGCCAGATTAGAAGATGGGTCTAGCTTGTCCGAAGCGCCAGTCAGAAGAGCACGTCACCAGAGCTCAGACTTTGCTGGAAAAAAGAGCCGAGTATATTTGATGCTGAGTGCTTTCTAAGTTGTAGAAACTTGGGAGATATACCGTCAATTCCAAAGGTGCTATTGAAGGACAAGTTTTCGATTGCCTGGATGATTCCATGAGAACTGGAAAATTCCCAAGTTCTCTTATGTTATCCCTAAGACGACTTGAAGGCGAAAGCCCATATGCCGATGCATTAAAGACAGACACATGATTTATCTTATTCACTTTGATTCCTTTTAATTCGCTTTGTCATCCTTTTATAGCGGAGCTGTTAAGGTCTAGGTTCCCCAGGATTGTGTCCGGTACCAAAATCTTGTCGACACAAACCTTCCCAAACCTCTGGACAGCTACCGCCACCTATAAGTGACGGCGTCAAGCTCACAACCAGTCTGGTTGCCAACGTCGCTCGTAGATGGCGGCAACCTTTCCAGCTATCATAGAAGAATAGATAGTTGGTCGCGTTGGTGGGAATTCATCGTAGGAAACAGTGCGAAAAACAAACGAGGACGAAGAAGAAACACACGTGACGAGCGCAGCGCTCGTCATGTGTGTTTCTTCGTCCTCGTTTGTTTTGCGCGCTGTTTCCTACGCTCTTATCAGTTTCGGTTTAGACTCAGGATGGCCTGTGCGCGTGCCCTTTCGGGGAAAGAAGATTGGGTGCGGAAAGAGCGGCTACGTACGCAGCAGCGCGAAGGGTCCGCAACCGACGTGAAGCCGCTGTCGCCTCGACTTCTACTGCGTCCATCGCTTCAGACTCCCTTGCGAAAGAAGAGCACATCGCTTGCCTGGAAAGCCGCCGCCGAGAACAGAACCAGCGATGTAAACGGCGCCGGCGGGCTACGGAGGCCAAGCGCAAGCGCGAGGCCCAGCGACGTCTGCACTCCACGCCGGCTGAACAGTTCCAGGGTGCGACGGCGAGGTTCCGGAGGGAGTTCGTGGAGAACACGTTTGGCGTCACGTGCGCCGTGTGCGACCGGCTCTGGTTCGCTGGAGACTTAAGGCCCGTTCAAGCTCTTGCGACCGAGTAAGACCGAGAGAGACCAGACCGGTTTGCGACGTCTCAGGACCGGATGCGCTGCAGCGGAGCTGGTCTTAAGACATCGCAGGAGGCTTAAAAACCGGTCTGGTCTCTCTCGGTCTTACTCGGTCGCAAGAGTGTGAACGGGCCTTTATCCACGATCGGCGGCGTGTGGGACGAGAAAGATCGGGAAACTGGCGCGTGCGCGTTGTGGCAGTTTGTATGATTGTCATTGAATTCGAAGTGGTGGAAGTTTAGAATTAAGTCTCACTATTTTGAAAGTGTATCGGATCGTACGTGCTGGGTTATCATAGCGACACACGACGAAAATTCACAGTCAAGGATAGCGCTTTTACGCGGAACGATGAGCTTTCACCACGCCGTCCACGTCGACGATCACCACCGACGCCATGTTGGCAAATAGAAGGAGCCGGCCCGCGACCGGCACGACCGGCATGCAACGCGCGCGACCAGTTCTCCTCGACCTGTGATTGGTCTGTCGTTCCGGTTGTTTCGGTTGTTTCCAACGCAGCGGGGAAAGTCGGGCTCGCTAAAACTCCTTGCGTCGTGAACGACACGTGCGTGCGTCCCTCCGTCGCTATGGCAACTGACGGTTGCAGACCCTTGCAACGGTCGTTTCGGTTGTTCCAGTCGTTCCGGTCGCTACGGACGCATGTGTGTGAACGGGCCTCCCCCGAGCCTCCCGCGACATGTGCGAGGGCGGAGCTTACTCGGAATCGTCATCAACCTCCTCTCCCGCCTTCGCGCCTCCTTTCTCATGCGCAGAAGACGAAAACGAGCCCACTTGCGAGGCGTATACTGACCCAGGTAAGAAAGAAGTCCATAACAAAACGTTCATTTTTAACCCTTCAAAACTTAATAATTAAAAGCATACTACGATCCGCTCTTTGTGAGGAAAGCATAACATTAAATTTCAATGCATAGAGCCTTTGTTTTCCATCTATCTGAGGTTCCTTCCCAGCCAACACTTGACCATCAAGTTAAAATATTAAAGCGTAATTACTGCACCTGATGTAATATGTTTGTTTCTGAGGAGCTTGCATTTCGTGCATTCGAGATAGGCGATGGCAAGGTCTTTTGTACCATCTGTAGAGGTGATATATAAAAAAGTCATTGAAGTACAAAAAGGACAATAGTGCAAAAATATAAATTGTTTAAGGCATTTCCTATTGTTTCAAACTAAGTGATTTAACTTATTTTTTGAGTCGAGCTCAATGTTACAAATATTTCACAATATATTTTACTTTGAATGAGGTCTAAAGCCAAAACCAGGTTTTGCTTAGGGCAGGCAGGGCAAATATAAATTATTTAACTATTGAAACTGGTCACGAAGGTAATTCGGAAACATATATGAGGTATATCTTCGTAACGCTTGAATGACATATAAGTTGATAAGCATACAAATATTATAATTACAATGTATTAACCTGGATATTTGTTTATGACAGTTTGGACTTTATTTGATGCCTCTGTAACACCTCGGCGTGCCCCTACTAGTTCGCGTTCATTATCCCGTTAGTTTATTTGAAATATTTTGCCTAAAAATCCTTCAGGTAATGAAAAACGTGTCATGGTCAATTGCCTTCCAGTCAATGAGGCGTTCTTACTTATTCTACATTTAAAACCTTTACCTGTTCTCTGCAAGTTAACCTCTCCATGTTCTTTCAAAGACACTTCCTCACACTACTTTTCTAGGGAAGTGAGTACGAGTCAGTCTTATTATTTTATTGTGTCTGGTCCTAAATTATGAGGTCTTTCATTTATTATTCATATTCAAAGCGTAATTGCGGCATATATATTGTTTTCACTAAAACTTCACGAAACTTCACCACATAAAAAAAAAATTATCAAGCGTCTTTGTGATGAATCCTTAGAGGGTACTGTTTATCCAATTTAGTGGGACTGAATATTAACTTCTTAACAACCTTTATGAGTTTGAAAAGAACCACTGATATCTTCGTGGTAGTACCTTATTATTTAATATCTCACATAATCTATAGCACTATACTTCGTCTCACCCTACTTTCTTGAAAATGCCTGCGCGTCTACTTACCCGCAAAACACTCGAAGAGCCAATCTCTGCGATCTACGAAATCAGCTCAGCAAATGATGAGGCGGAACATCTGTTTAGACCTCAAAATGAAGTATGCGCTGTGGCATTACGCAATGCAAGCATGACGCTTTGGATTGAGTAATGCCACAGCACTGACTTCACTTTTAGGTCTAAACGGATGTTCCGCCGTTTCATTCGCTGAGCTGACTTTCTAGATCGCAGAGATTGGCTCTTTGAGCGTTGTCTGGGTAAGTAGAAGAGCAGGCATTCTTTAAGGTGTACGATAGACTAAAGACGAAAGCTACGGACCGCCCGATCCAACCAGGAGCTACTCAGAAATTGCGTGATATTTCGCTTCGATACAGGTATCTGTTTCCGCGTCTCGGATAACTGATCGGGATGGGTGGACAGTGGTTCGAATCGAATAGCACTGAGTGACTCAACAATTTTACACTGCCAAGAAACCCATGGCATACAGGCTTTTGGCAGTGTCCAAGCAATAGAAATGACGTAGCGCTCTTTCATTCGGAGCATCATTCGTCCACGCCTAATCAATGTTAAGCATAGTTTAGCGTGGAACGCGATTAGACCTGGCGGCTCGTGGCTTTGGCCACGAGCCGCCAGGTCTAATCCCACGATGGATTTGTCCATCGTAGGGTGAAACAAAGTATAGTAGGCCCTAATAACTTACTCCATATGTTATGTTGCTAATTGGAATTGGAGAAAACGTAGAATGTGCACCATATCTCGTGAGAAAGAAGAAGGAGAGAGAGATCAAGAAAGAAGGAAAGAAGAGAGAGAGCGCGAAACCGGTTGTTTTAACCTTCGCGCTGAAGTGGCTTGGTGGTCTAAAACGCAAACTATATCGTTTTGCACTGCATCGAGCCTACACAACATATAAAACATATTGTCACGAATGACAATTGATGAGGCGATGATAAATAAAGAAACTAAACGTTTATTGGGGCGAACTTGTGCCCAAAAATAAAAGGAAAAAGAAAGATAACAACAGAGCGTCGCGGGCGTCGAAAGCGGCGAAGCAGCAGGATCTAACGCTGAGGCGAAACTGACCATGGCTCGCTACGCGAAGCCCCTTATGTACACGCGTGGGCTTCTGGAATAATCGGCGCAGAAAGTTCGACGCGTAGAACATTCGGGCCTCGAACGAGCACCAGGATTCTCGAAGTTACCAGAACACTAAATTGCGGGGATAAACAAAAGACATGTCGCTCCCAGGAATCGAACCCTGGCTTTTCGCGTGGGAGGCAGGCACAATAACCGTTAGGCCACGCGTGCGCTGCCTACTTGGCCAGCTGCGCGCGCGGCAATATTTCCTATTTACCTTTTGCGTGAATTTGAAGCACATATTTAACGTCATAATATGGGGATGAGGTAAGAATGTGACGTGTTGGGCTAGTTGGTTTGAGGTGAACATCTTGGGAAGAAACAGCGGCAAAGAAACTTGGACAAGAGTAAAGGAACAAACACGACAGGACGGCGCCGTCCTGTCGTGTTTGTTCCTTTACTCTTGTCCAAGTTTCTTTGCCGCTGTTTCTTCCCAAGATGAGGTAAGGCTTGCTGCATACGTTCTAAAAAGTAGTCAAATAATATGCCAGAAAGCATATAAATAATTGCATCTAAGTTTACTAATAAACATATAGATCACCTTATTTTCATAATCATATGAGAGGATAGCATAGTACTTTTAGTGACCGGATTCATTGTGTTTTGTCTGGACAAAGGAAGTAGACCGAAGATAAGCACGGGCCACGATCCGTTCTCGTCTGACCAGATCAACGAGAGAGCTCCAACAGTCCGGTCGGTCAAAGCTCCACTCATCTACATCAATGAACTTTCTCATGTAAATGTTTGTTAATCCTTTAAGTATTATTCTAAGCAGAGTAACGTATACGTTCTTACATCATAATAGTAGATCCTTCAATATGAGCTATTGCCTTGCCATAAGACACCACTATTTTATTTGTAATAGACGGCCGAGCATAACGTTTTGATATTTGATCTAATTGCAACACAAATGTAGCAAAAAAATGCATACCCCCCCCCCCCAAAAAAAAAAAAAATTGTCCGTAGGTTACGTTGAGTTGCCGGCTGTTGCACAACAGTCCACAGCATAGACGCTCCTTTCTGATGAAAGGCACTCATTGAAATCAACACCCCGCAAAATAACAGGGACTACGAGAAGGAGACTATAATATTTTAAGACGTGTACGCAAGCTATCCCGCCCGTTGATTTTGGGCCTGGAGTCTCAAAGGACTGAGAGCATAATGTATCGATATATGCAAATTTATTTTTGAGGGCTTTATAGTTTTGTTTTAACAAAAATACCGGGAGAGTAAGACGAATACGCTTTGTACAGGTGCGTTAGACGGCCAGGAAGACCTAATAAGTGGGGATAATCTTCGCGGTAAGTCGGTTAATTTACTAAAGTTTGTTAACCAACGATTTAATTATTAAGGATAAGGAGATGGTTCTAATCAAATATTTTTGATCGTAGAAGGGTGGTGAGCTGGACTAGTTGGTACCGAGTTACACATGATTAAAATCAGCGAACAACGTTAGGAAGCTGTTGAAGCGTCTTTCCTGTCTTCTGTTTTCTTCAACAGTTTCCTAACGTTGTTCGCTGATTTTAATCATGTGTTTCTGAGTGTGATCGCACACCAATAAATCAGTAGATTAAAACAAGATTTGGGACGCGTGGAAAGCGCGGTGGTACAGGATGTTATCACTCATGTAACATGCACAAAGCTAGTGGTACGACAACGCGCCTGCGCGATTTTTCTGTATCTTATCCACGTCTTCGCACTTCCAACATTGCGCCCGTTTCACGGGTGGTAACATTAGCGAACCATCGCGCTTCCCACGCGCCCCAGATCTTTCAAATCATTATTTACTTATTGCTTTTTGATTACGTTCAGCAAGTTTCTAACGGAAACCGCGCGTATATTTTATTTAATTAAAAAGTAAATGAACAGTTTTAGTTCACTAACCCAGTTAGCATCACGGTTAGCCCCCTATATTACGTTCACCTGGCCGTATCACTCACCTGTACAGACAGCATTAGTGTAGCTTTCATGCTTTTTTGATACATCTGAAAAGCCTAACAAAAACACTTCATTGAGGAAACAAGCACACACACACACACTAATGGGCATAGTGGTAGAAGAGATGTACACCATTCTCGCCACTGACCCTAAGTGTCCATTCAATTCATTATTAGGTTAGCTGATTAAAGATGCACCTATGATTGGTGTTTCCAAGGCCATTTCCAATGGCATTGTGCTGGAATGCGGGCAATGTCTTCGGAGAGCGTACGTTCTCGCAAATAATAGTTTTAGTAGATCGTACGTTGCGGAAAGTGGGCCCAGCGGACGCGTGCTTAATCCATGCTTCGAAGTGATGGCACGAGCTCCCGCTAGCAATGCGAAGTTCCAGCGCACAGTTTGCTAAAAGTCCCTAATAGGGACTTTTCAGTAAATCGTATTCTAGAGCTGCGCTTTACAAGAGAAGTTGGTGCCGTCACTTTGAAGTATGGGTTGAGCATGCGCCCGGGCTTGGCCCGCTCTTCGCATCGTACGATCTAAAAACTGTCTACTAAATCTCCCTAATAACGAAGGCAGACTTCAACGCGATCTCCGTTCTGCGAAAGTTGATCGTTGTACTTACAAGCTACCCCTCTCGTACGTCGCGGTGAGTAACGAGCCAGTCGACATTTTGTTGGCCTCGGTGACTATGACACACTTGGCCGTGCCTCCGAAGATCGGGTCATCATCGAAGTTCCTCTATACCAGGTATAATGTTCCTGGGACAGGGGTGCACTGCCCTCGAAGGAGGCGTGGTTTAGAAAGAGTGAAGGAGGAGGAAGAGCAAGAACCTCACAAGTCTCCCTCTCCGTATTCAAAAGCTGCCATATTAGGCAGTTTCGTAGACCGTTTCTACCATCAAGCGACGCTCTCGTCGTAACGTGTTGCCCGTTACCACATTCGAGGCTAACGACGCACATGTGCGGTAGCGGCACCTTAGTTGCAGAGAGCGTTGCAAAGTGGAGGAAACAATCTACCAAAGCTTCCTATCGTTGACGGTTGATAACAGCGCATGCTTAGAAATAGTTCCCATTTATCGTCTACCAGGAACCAATATTATTACCGAGGGAAATGCAACATTATGCACGTTCCACGTGCATTTCACAAAATCGGGGTTGTTTTTCTTGGTATATGATACATGGGGGATAGTTTTGAGAGTGCGCTGCGAACAACGACGAAACAATAGTGCGTTGCGTGAGTACTCCTTATACATTAATGCCTGCGGGGCGTACTTACCCGCAAAACACTTAAATGCCCAATCTCTGCGATTTAGAAAATCACCTCAGCGAGTGGTGAGGCGGAACAACCGTTTAGATCTAAAACGAAGTCTGTGATGTTGCATTACGCAATGCAAAGTGTCACGCTTGCATTGCGTTATGCCACAGCGCAGACTTAATTTTGAAATCTAAACAGATGTTCCGCCTCATCATTCGCTGAGCTGATTTCGTAGATCGCAGAGATTCGTTCTTCGAGTATTTTGCGGGTAAGTAGACGCGCAGGCATTTTTGAGAGAGTACTGCCGCGGAGCAGGTATGATAGGTCTTCCTTGGGCCACTGTAGCTAATAAAGAAGGAGCTGGATGTTTACGAATTCAATGGTCACGCAGCCTGTTTAAGCGAGAAAAGGCGCCAATCCATTTACTTTATTTGCACCATGACTGGAGCATGATATACCTATAACCATTTTCAGTAGCTTAGATGATCAAAGAATAGCCGACGATTGGCATTGCGAGTGCATCGCCGTCCAGTGCACTGACATGAACTTCCAGGAGCATACACGAACACGGTAATGATTGGGCTGTGACACGTTCAGAAAAAATATTCAGAAAACGAAATTTCGATTTAGCAATTGAAGTAACTTGCCATCACACCGTCCTGATATTTCTGAAACTCCTGATTGTGCTTAAAGTCACCTTGGTCAGGATCGGAGCAAGTATCGAAGTCGATCCGGTTTCTCATTATCAAAGCTACCACCGTTGCCAGTGCAATCAACGTCATGGAGGAACCCAAAGAGTAGGGGAAGCTAAAATGTCGGCGGTAAAGCATGACGACAGGAATGATATCCTGATTATCTCCATGGACTTTTGTAATTGTTGGTAAAACACCAAGATATACCGAAAAATGCCTCACAATGCGTTGAACGTTTTGCGATGTCAAGAGGGCAAAGAAAATTATACGCTAAAACACATGAGAGAACAAAAAAAGTCCGAAGACACCTAAGCACTTCTAATGAGTTGTGAATGCGAAAGCATGCCGCCTCCGACGCATTGCTTCCGCCTCGCATTGTCGAAGGGCCTCGTCCTCTTGCCGCCTGAGATGCTTCGAATCGCGATCCGCTTGCACCTCACGCTTTCCAAAAGCTTTTTCTGTCTCCTAGACCGTTGCGCCCTGCTCGTTCCGCCCGCCGTGTATTCGGAGACTTAACAACGATGTTTAATTCGCTGCCTGCCTCCTCGCTCGTTGTGCTCCGCTATTCCGCGCTCTTAGTTCGCGTGCGGTGTACTTGCGTGGACGGGCAAGTCTCGCTATTGCCGAGGTTGCGGCCGCCGACGATGTATAGATGCTGGAGGCGCCGCCATGTTCGTCGGCGTTGAGAGAAGCAGATGCAGCCGAGCGCGCGCCACCGTATTCCTTTTACCGGTGCGCTGCCGGCGCCGGGCTCGCAGCGCCATGGGGTGGCGTTCTAGAAAGTATCACGCACGCCAACCAATGGGAGCCTCGTTCCTTGAATCTATGACGCGCGCCAGCCAATGGGAGCCTATCCATCAAATCGCTACTTCAGACGACACTTTTCGCTCCATTGGGACAGGGGTGTTTAGGTGCCGTTTGGCGCGGCTTCAAAAGCTTATAATGCAGGTTCGCTCCATAGGACAGTTAATTCTTTCGCATTAATAATATAGCAACAAATTACCTCCCATCGCGCCGACGAGCGGCGTAACCGTAGCAACCGCCGCTGTCGCTATGATGTTGCCGACGCCCGCACCTGCACGTAGCAGCGTCAGCGACGGTTGCTCACCGAGGCAACGAGATTTCTGCATTTCACTCTTTAGACTTAGTTCCAATCTTACAGCAGGTGCTTCATGATGATTTGGTGGTGGGGGGGGGGGAGGACTGACTGCTATGAGGGCTAGGATACACCGGGTTTTCTCTGCCGTAGTTTGAAAACAACAATTATGTTCCCGTGCACCATTGGAGTTTACTGCTTTACAGCGATAGCTGTTACGGGCTCTTCCAACCATTGGAAATGACGTCCGTTGTTGGTGTTGTAGTTTGCGTAGTAGAGCGTAGGTTGCGTGTTGTCGATGTTGCCAAATCCTTGAAAAAGATCGCCCGCCACCGGAATCGAACCTGGGTTCGCCGCTGCGTGCGAAGCTGAGGCGTTATCACAAAGCTACTCCACAGCGTTAACGACCCGCTTTATGCTTAGGCTTTTTCATTACCCGATGAATACTGCACGGATCTCTCGAAAAAATACAAAGAAACAGCCGATAACGAAGTGCGGCGTAGCACTGTCAATGCCAAAAGCTCGTGCCGGGATACGCGCTTTGACGCGCTCCAGAACAAGAAAAGAAACAAAAAGCGCTCGGAATCAAATGGTCACATGTACACTTTGTTCCGAACGCTTTTGTTTGCGCAGCTTATGGTACGTGAACGTGACGTGTCGAAACTATTGCTCTGACTGCGCTGTGGATGAACGAATGAACACGGGACTGCTCATTTTTGTTTTCGCCAGCTGCGCTAACACCACGCGCCGTACTGGCGTCGAGCTGTTTTTGGACCTGCTATTTTTTTGACACATGTTGTTGCGACGCTCACCGTCACTGTGGTTTCTTTGACGCTGTTTAAACGGCACAATTATTTTCATATTTGATTTCACCATTAAATAAAAGTACGACTGCGCGTTTACAACGGTAGATAATCTTTGCCAGGTTCCAAGAACAGTACGAACTTCGCGCTTGACCCGTTTGGGGTCCGAGAGGCCCTTCAGAATGCCAAGAAAGCCTCACCTATCTGCGCTGCTTTAGTCAGTATTGATTTAGAAGGATGAATATATCAATACTGTTTTATTATTGTCAGTTGCAATAATTGTCTGGATCCCTCGTGTCTAGATCCCCCAACGGCCATGTACACCACGCACACCTGGACAGACATATTCTCAATCTCTCCGGTTCTCCAGAGATGATCTCGGCATGCTGCTACCTGTCTTGGCTGCCACGTGGATCCAGCACGCCACAGAATGGCCGCTACCTCCACCTCTCTGTTCTTCACCGTCCCGATTAGCACCTGCCCGACACCATTCGGTGTGTATCGGAAATTCCTCCAGCTCGCGTAAATGCGTCTCTACGACTGCAAACAGAGATATTTCTTCCACTACCTCTATCTCGTGGAGTTCCTCCCATTTTGCGTGACTCCGTGCAACCTGAACATTCAATACGCACACCGCTACCTGTGTGGATGTTTTCCGCTTGCGTTGTCGACGTTTCCGGCGAATTCTGTCCCCACGCTGCACTGGAGATTGCGAGCCTTGATTCCCGGTGCTACCGTCCGACCTCTTGGTTGGACACCAGTTTATGCGTTTCGACAAAGCGGCCCCATTAACCCGGGTCCGCCCATACTGTAGTGGCTCTGACGGCAGAGGACGTAGCAGATTTGAATACTGGGATTTTGCCTTCAGCGCTGGTAGTGGCATCGCTTATATCGGCACCGACATGATATGATGGTGGGGATATTCTATGCACCCTCCAAAAATGGGCGCACTTATTAGTTACTCGCGTTGATGATTGTCCGGAGACCAGAAGTTGCCCGTTTGGTAATCCCGGTATTGCGTTGCCAACCTCTCTGACTCAGAACCTGAGCCCAATGGCGGTAAGTTGCTTTGGTAGTTCTCAAAGAGCTGGAAGTCTTCTCTGTTTGGAGCATGATGGGACCTCGCTTGCTGAGGCATCGCACGCGGCTCAAACTGGAACATGATCGACGCTACCCGGACGCCGGTAAGCTGGTGCTTAGCTTGTTCATAAAGTTCTTTCTGCGCTCTGTCAGACGCGCCCTCTGATCTTTCATTTTTGGTGAGCCCCTTCTCCAGTACCATAGCCTCCTCTATACTTACAAAGCATGGTAGTTCGACAACGGAGCCATAGAGTGCCCGGTCGCAGATTTAAAGCACGAGGATATGGTAGCAGAGAGCATTTTTGGTATTCAGGAGCAGCGGCGAGGACCCAAAACATGGTTTTTAAACCCAACGAGAAAAGAAGCGGTAGCGCGAAGAACGCGAGGAGCACAAGCGGACATTCCATCGCTCTGGAAAAAGGGTTTCGGCGTCTCGCTGCAGAGGGGCTGCCGTTCGTTACATGCTTTCCTCTCATCTGTTGTCTGCCGCACTACCTTTTCACTTTCGGTGGCCGCGTCTCGTAAGGCTATGCCACTACATTCCTAAAGAACGCCACAGTTCGTATTCGGTCCGTCACCATTTGTATACCTTCCCGAGATAGTGCAAACCATCTTTTACCCTTGCATCTTTGCATGGGTCTCGACTAACGTCCATGAATCGCACCTTCAACTCCTTGCATAGTTTCTTCAAGTTGATATTAAACAGCATGGTTGTTGCTAGAATCCACATGCCTCTGCAATCGATTTCAGGGACAGAGCATGGAACCAGTGCGTCCCTGCGGTCTGTCTATTTTTGCCTCAGGCGCTCCACAATCGCATCCGGGTTATCGCCCTGCAGGATGTCGTGCACACCCACATTTAAGATGTACATACGGGGTACATCTCTCGCCTTCCCTTCGTAGATATCATTTAGTTGATGGACAAACTCTGTTGTGCCATATCTACTGATGATGACTTCCATGCTACTATAGTACCCGACCCTATCAATGAGCGGTTGTGCAATGCGAGGCACGTTACTGTCACCGACTACATCGACTTTCCTTTTAACACCTTCTGGAGGCCGGATCAGTTTAGCATCACGTCCCTTCCGTGTGTGACTTCCACCCATGGCTTCCCCTGTGCTTGACACTGATGCGCGGGTCACTCGTGATTCCGCGCGTTGCGTCATGGGACGTTTCTCATACTGACGTCACACGTGATGTCACGCGTGACGTCACGGTCACTCGTGAAGGTCACGACGAAGGTCACGACCTTCACTTCACGAGGCCTTCACGAGTGACGTCACGAGGGTCACGAGTGACGTCACGAGGGGGCAGGCAGGGAGGGGAAGGTCGAGGGGGAGGAGAATGAGAGGAGGAGGGAGGAGAAGGGTGGAGGAGGGGTAGAGGGAGGAGGAGGGGAGGGGACGAGGAGACCAGGAGGAGGGGAGGAGCAGAGGGAACGAAGGAGGAGGAGGGGCGCACCCTCCTCTCCGTACCCTCCCCTCGTCCTCCTCAAGAGCTGCGCTCTAATTCGGCATTACAGGGAGTTGAAACGTCGTTCATTTTCTTCCCACTTTACCCAATTGTACCAAACTTTGTACCATCGTTCTCCCCCCTCCCCCCATGTAATGCCCGTAAGGGCCTTAAGAAAAAATATATAAATAAATAAATAAATAAAATCTTGCATATTCTGAAGATGAAGGTGTTGTCCTCAGCTTGATAAGAGTATGCGAAGTCACTCTCCGAGATGTAGGCCCACCTCCCGCATCGATCACACTCAAGGAGGGAATCTTCTTCTTCCAAAACTTCTTGCTGTCCAGTCTTTTTGACCACCCTGACGACAGTCAGGAGACCAACGGCACTCAGAGAGTAAGAAGCAGAAAGAAGAAAACGGCCTGGATCCACCTTCGTTCTGAGGGAGAAATCTCCCGATTATTGTCTAAGGTTGTGCTAGGCCCCTTGTTTTTTTCACGCACTCGAAACCTTATGTTTAGAGCCTCCCCTGGCGTTGCAGGCTCCACCATCCTTAACACCACACATTCACCGATATTTCCATTTTAAAGTTCTTCTGCCCATCACATTTGAAGTTCCCGCAACTTGAAGTCCTTCGGGACCACAGCAGCCGAGATAGGGCACGTTTTCTATTCTTTCGAAAGGAACATCCCGTGGCTGTCGTGGCTAAAAAATTATTTGCTCACGAGGCAACCCGCGCAAGCTCGCGAGAACGTTCGGTTCTCGCTCATCTGAAGCCTGACGTATTCAGCGGTGTCTCGGCATTTTTGAACTTACCAAGGTTCCACGTTCGGAAGACATCAAAACAGTGGCAATATTACCGGTAGAGTAACGGGACGCTATGACAGAATTGCCGATGCTAAACCTGCTAGCTGTACCACCTTAAACACAATTTAGTTTTTTTGTTGTTGTAATATACTCTAGCACGTTTCCATTCATCGCATACATCCGGCATATTGCTTACCACTATATTAGCAGAAGCGCTGTATTTATTCGTTACATAATAGTGGTGGTGGGCAATCAGGTGTAAGTATGTGAAGGTCAGAAACCTTTCTGACTATTATTACCAGAGTGTTTTTTACGCCGACTTCAATGAGAAAACTGACAGGCTAATCTGTTCGCGTTCCAGTCTTTAAACTGTATTAGCCCTATGGCCTTATAAGTAATTAGCCCATAGTTATGTCATATGCCACGGTGTCGCGTGACTTCAGGACGTCACATGACGTTCTGACGTAATATGACATTGTGATGTAACGTGACGTTTTAACGTCAAATGACACCATGGTGTCGTGTGACTGATAAATCGACCAACAGTGGCCCTCCGTCTGTTTTCCAAATTAAAATGGTTAGCGCGCCGAATGTGAAAAATAAAAAAGCAGCGATTTTACAGCTGTAACATTTTGACATGAGAGGGCGAATATTTATAGGTCATACTGAGGTTCTGTTTCAGGCTACTGCGTACCATTTTGCGGTACAAGCAAATGCCTGTCATATCCTATTAAACACCGTATCACACCATGAAATACAAGCTGACCCACTGGAGCGAGCAAGGTAGCTTCAAGCGATCATCATAGACCAACTCCGTACCAAAGAAGACGCCATAATTTCATTTCAACAGTTTACTTTCAATTAACAGCTGTTGTCAACGGCACAGTGAACCCAGCCTCGCGAGATTCCATTTTGATTCGCTGGATTATTGCAAAATGCAGCGCTTTTTTCCCACTAGCAAGTCATATGCAGTCGTAAATTACTTTCTAATAAACAGCTTGCCCTTAGGGCGAAAAGCGAGCAAGCTTGTGTGTCCCTACTTCTTGTCATTGCAGGTACACATTCTTGCCGGCATTTAAGTAAATCCTATTTTAGGCTAAAAAAATAACTCCATCGCTCGGAAGCATTTTAGCAGGGGGTAGAATTTATAAAGGGTTCATAAAACATCACGTAATATATACATAAGACTCTATCAAAACACAACTGTTATACAAAGAAAACTAGTGTACAAAAGCTGCTCACAAAAACTTTTGGCTGGTCACGCAATTGTCAATACAGGGTATTCCAAGGTAAACATAAACAAGTAATGGTGGAACTTACTGGGGTCGAGATAACTTCCGGTTGACCTGCTCCATGTGTGTTTCTATGAGCAGGAATGAGCAGCGCGTCTTTTAAGTTTTTCTCGGCGGAAAATCGAAAGCGGCATATCGAAAACCGGACGTAACGTAGGTCGCCGTGTGTTTCTGGACCATAAGGCGCCAAGAAAAAGCATAGTATCTTGTTTTATTTGGTCTCCATGGCGAAAGTTACGTAACCCTACCTGACGGCCCAGTGGAAACTTGTGTACAGATGAGACATTCAATGAATTTCGACACCCACCAATCAAGTGAGGCATCGGCAAGTAATTGTTTCGTGTTTTTCGTGCGTGCGTGCGTGCGTGTCTGAGAAGAGCATCGCTTCATCAACTGCACGGCGTCGCCGTGAGTGTCCGAGCTGGCCAAAGCGAAACTACGCTACGCCTCTCGGAAGTAGTTGAAGGACAGTGCGAAGGACTGCGCACCTGGTACTCAGTCGTGCCCGGGAAAAAGCGAGCGGTACGTTTTTGATGACGTGTAGAGGTACGTGATCGGGACAAAGCCGTCGCAGCGTATAGTACGACTCTGCCACTGGTTCCCCTCAAAAAGCAAGCGGCGTGTTTTCAACGACGAGTGGAGATCTCGTGATTGTGACAGCGTCGCCTACCACGGCGATCCCGATGTTAACGCGGATACAGGTACAGATGCGGACGTCAAAATGTTATTTTCGATTCTAGAGCCCAGCTGATAAGGTAATAAAACTAGTTTCGCGTCCGATTCGTTATGATCATGCGAGACATATTATATTTGTTCGAACTGTTCTGTTAGGGCACAAGCGCTGTTGTGTTCGACGACCTGGGTGAGTAATAAAATCGAAAGGACGGTACCGATGCTGATTCACGTCTTGCTTTAATCGTGTCACAAAGAGACGCTTTATTGCATGCTGGAAAAACAAACCCCGGCTTTTGAACTTCGAAAATATACGTGTCTGAAATTAAAGTGAAACCGAGACTCTCAATATCCACGTTTTCTTTTTCTTTTTTAGTTTGTCTGTGGGTTTTTGTTGGAGTTTGTTCAGGGCTCGCATAAACCGTTTGCTCACATGCACACAGAAAGTAACGTCATCAAACAATTCTGCTCTAAGATTTAAAACAAAAAAATTATCAAAACTATTATTTTATGTATTAAATATTTTATGCAGTATCAAGTTGGCCTGTGTTATGAAAACCTGCGTTCAGACTAAAATAAAAAAAGTTATATCTGGGCGTATATTAAATCATCTTTCAATTAATCTTTATTTGCATAAGAACTCAAGTGTGATTCGTTCGGTCCAGTATCTTCGCTGTCCGGAAGAATCCGATGTGTGTATCTTTCATTTCAAAATTAAGCGATCCTACTGTTGAGCGTGAAATCCACGCTCGCGTGATTGAGACTGTTCGCGCTCGACGACCGCGGCATCTTTTATTTCGCGGAGATTTGCCATAGCAAAGTTGCCCAGTTAATTTCAAGGCATTGCAGCACTTAAAGAAGCTAATGGGAGAGTAAAATGTAAGAAAAGTCCGATTTAATTGCGGAACACATGAAACATAGCGGTAATGTAGCCCTTTAAAAGCATGCGAACAAAAACCGAACCGGAAGTATTCTTGGCTCCCTGTGACGGCGGCCGGAAGTGGCCCGAAAACCATGTATACACGTAATAACGAAGTCTGCAGATTTAGTATTTTCTCGGGTATTACTTTCTCGGTTTCAGTTCTTATTACCGCAAATGGAGATACCAAGTGAAACTCAAGCATACACCCGAAAGGACGAATTTATCTTTTTCTGCCGGTGCCTCACGCTCATTAATACTCTGACTGATTTGACTCCGCTTCCTGCGAACAAGAGGAGCATGGTTTTCAACACCTAGCTGCATCGGGAACGCCACCACACGAAAACCACAAGCACTATTTCCCGGCCCCTTCCTATGGCGCGTGCTCCTTATTGACAGGCATAGCGAAGCTTACATAGGAGGCTCTGGTTGGGGGATCGGTGACCGAGTCGGCAAGCACACACCAGCTCGGAGTACGTGGAGCGAAACCTCGCGCTGCAGAACCCAGGGATCTTGGGTTTAATCCCCACCCTGCCCTTTTTGATCTGTATGAGCATCGTACCGGCATGCGGTCGTTGTATCACTACTCCGTGGTGCACGTTAAAGGCCCCAGGCTGGCGGTTGCACCGCACTGGCTAAATTGCTCATCTACAGCTTAGATACAAGTCGCCCTTTGAGGCAGACTAAGTTCAGCCTGTATAATCATACACACAACAAAATTATTATTACATCGTAGAGGCTGGTAGGGGTATGCGGTCGTGTAATCACAGCAGCGCGGAACACGTTACAGACCTCGAGTTAAGTCTAAGAGCGCAGTGGACAAGTTACCCCTCCACAGCACCGAACCATGCAACCGAATCTCAGAGGCGGATTGTCCCCTCGCTATTTAAACGTTTACGAAGCCTAATTTGTTTTTATCAATCGATACCAAGAAGAAAGATGAGGAAAATTGCATTACGTTTTGAACGAGCACATGTGTTTATAAGAATTACAGCGTACCTTCCCTGATGAAGGACGTCTGAAAGGGGGAAGTGCTGTTCTACGCCACCGCTCTGCGCCAGAGTGAGCCCGGCCACCTAACCTTACATGCACACTATTTTCTTCTCTACACCAAAAGGCGAAGCCCGTCTCCAGACCTGGGAAACAAATATCCTCCTATAACTGCTAGTATTGTGCGAGCTTTATTTTGAAAGCCGTCTTAGTCAGGGGGCACCGCTACATCCATGTTATTAGTCCAGAAACTTCAAGACCCTACGAAGGCATACTCTTTTTAGGACAGCACCGTGTGACCGGTCGTCAGGGTCTTCCTTCAGTCGAACTGCTCAATTCTCGTATTTTATTCTCCAAGTGCCATGGCTCTCATGACGGGCTCAGTTTATTCTCGCATCGGGAGACCGTTACATAAAATAAGATAAAGCACAACGAGTTGAAAAGCGGTCAGCAGCAGCGTGTGACTGACAACTGTTGACCGATATCAATACCAGATGACCCCAGCACATGCGGCGACTCGGCAAAAGGCGCGCGGTTCTTAGCAAAAATTTTGATCAGATTCTATGACTGGACCATCTAGGTACTTCCGTCTTGGATCTCTGGATTGAATCGATACAGGCAATGAGCACACCTCCCCCTTCAGCCACCCTAGCCCGGTGCTCCACCTCTAAAGAAAGAAGTGCTCAATAAGGCACCAACTATTCGACACAAACGAAGAGTGTTTACAGATGTTATGTATAAAAAAACGATGTGCGAAGGCGCTCACGTGACCTTATCACGTGATCAGAACATCCAGGGCAGCTCAAAGCACGCTGCACTTCTTGTCTCCCGGCTAGCAGTCAAATATTTACTTGAAGTTCTCTCATTTTACTGAAGATCCACCAGCATTATGTGGCAAGACGAAGTCTGGATTCAGAAATCCGGAATATGTATGGGGTGAAGGGTAGCTCCTGTGAATAGTATTTTTTTCTTAGAAAGGTGGAGCGAGCACTTGAAAACAATTTAAGAGGGCTTACCAGAAAGATATTCAGGTACGTAAATGATTAACTGGTCTTCGAAAAAAAGAACACTTTCAATCAGACACTTAATAATGTGATAAAACGTTTAACGAGCAAGGGTTAGGCCTGAGGTTCACGTTCGAGACTCCCAAAGAGCACCAGATTCAGTTTCTAGATCTCAGTGTTGATGTGAAGGAGTAAGTTTGTTGGTTGAACCATCTCGGAATGCTAAGTTTCTGCTTCATTTTCGGCCGGTCCATCCAAAGCTCATAAAAATTGGTATTTATCTGTCGTGTATTCGGTATGCGTTATCAAAATCCTGCGAGCACTAAATGAAGGAGAGCGTGTCAGCCCTAATAGCGAGGCTCCAAGACGCAGAATTTTCTGGTCCAGTAATTACCTCGGCCTTCCAAAAAGTAACGAAAAGTATCAAGGTAGATGCCTGGAAAGACTCCATGGAGGGAGACGTGGAAAACAGAATGATGGTGACGTTCACCGCGTATCGCACTGGTTGAAGAGGGTCGCCTCAAGATACGAAGTAAGTGTCGTTTTTTCGGCCAGAAACAAGTCGGGCCAGATTTGCCCCGCCGCAGAAAAGCGCACAAGAGGAAACAACCAAATAGTCACAGTTGCACCATGAAACATGATACGAAATTCGCATCGTGTACATTTGGCGCAGTGTATAAGATACCTTTCACGCGCGAGCAGGTATATATCGGTCAAACTGGGCGGTGGTCAATCATCCATTTAAGGGAGCACCAAAGTTCGTTGAAATGATTTTCTTACCCGCATCGCACAATGCGCTGTCGTGACAGTGGGTGTAAGCCAAGATTAAGTCACATTGAAGTCATGTTTAAGCCCAAAGACCAGCTGAGCACAGAGATAGCGGAGGTGCACAAAATAAAATAAAGATAAAAAACTTGTGCGTGAGCCAACCATCCTTGGCACTGCAAGACAGTGAGATGACATCTTTGGATTTGGGCTAGGTTTTTCAACCCCTCTCTACCCAAAAAGTTTGGAAACTGGATTTCAGGTTTCCAACAAGAAATCGAGTTAGATTTTCTGTTCCATAACCCAATATATACTTTTTTTGGGGTAGGGTTCTCATTACACTTTTATTAATAGTCATGTAATGCGCTTCCGCGAAACTGCAGTCCTAGATTGAAGGGCCGTTTTCGTGTATCTTTCTAATAAAATTTGTCAGTTGATAGTCAGCGCTCGTCCCGCGTATTTCCTCTACGTCCTTGTGTTTTCGCGCTCTTTCCCCGAGAAATTTTCTCCACGTCTTATCTGGTGTTCTTGCTATTTTTCAAATTCAAACATTTTTTTCAGAGTCACTTCGCTCTTTTGGATTCGTGGTCTTTTACTTTACTCCCTCTTATCTAGTTTGTGCAGTAAGCAAAACACTGTGCGTGTTTGAGTACTTCCAGATCAAAATGAGACGTATTCGAAAAATAAAACAGCTCAAAGAACGAGGGACCAGTTGAAAAAAAGACACAGACACAGCGCAGACATGTTCCCTGTTTTAAGGCGATAGCTTTACGGGCGACATCTTGCAGAGATTTCGACCTTGTCCGTTGTCGTCGCCGCCACGGAAAAACCCTTCCCTCCGCTCTTGGCGCGAGGCCGGGGAAGTCGGGTTTTCCCAGTTTTCTCGCCGGTCGCGCAGAGCGGAGATGGTGAGCCTCAACATCCCGCCAGTAACGACGCGACAAAAGGAGAGTCTTTCGTGTCGTCTGCCTGAAAAACTTGTTTTCGAACATTATTCGCGTTATGCGATATTCCCCTTTGACAGAATCCAGTTGCTACGCGTAATTTTTGATGGTTTTAGAAACTTCCACCGCTCTTACCAATTTCATGGATCACCCAGCACTGGTGGCGGTCGTCAGTGGCCACCGCGGAGCCAACCACGACGGCTATGAGAATTCACTAAGCCGCACCTCTGTCCTCAAATATGTGACGGCACCATTCCACCCACATTGCGCGACCGTGCTATAGCTATCGCTTATATTCTAAACATATTATCTAAAGATTCTTTTTGTTTTCGTCGTTTGCCAACGTATAATTTAAGACAAAGGTTAGCTGAAACCGTGTTGTTCGTGAGTGCGGGCTATGAGCTATTCCTACGCGGAGCGCAAGTTCGACTTTTGCTGGGGTTGTGGTGGCGTCAGAACGCCAAGCTTTGATTGGCCCTGATTAAAGGATAGTGGGTAGATCTCAAGGCAGCTTGCTTTGAGGTCTACCACTATCCTTCATTCAGAACCAATCAGAGTTTGGCGTTCTGACGTCACCACATCCCCTGCAAAAGAAAAGCAGGCGATATTGCGTTCCGCATAGGTCACTCACATTCAGAATACGAGACAAACATCCGCGAGAATCGACTACAGTAAAACAATCTGGATATTGCTTTCTTTCTTTTTTTAACATGAGCTACAAAATAACGTGCGTTCGACATCCGGTACCTGCAAACCAGATAGGAAACATATTTCTCGTAAAGCCATTAAAATAAGAAAGGGCTGTCTGATTTTGATTTATCATCAGCGTCATGTAGTAAATTTCTAACGTTAATCGAAATTGTGGAATTTCCACTCATTAAACGACGTCGTAGGTACATGGCTCACCACATGTGTCATAAGAGAGTTTTAGGGAACCCTTTTTGCACATCCGATACCGTACGATGGGCCCTCTGGAACGAACTGTGCATGCGCGAGTTTTCTGCGGTAGCACGTGCGCACTTCGTAGAAGAGGGCCCGTCGTACCGTATCGGATGTGCAAACATGGTTCTCTAAAACTCTCTATTATTCGTGCACAATATCTTTCGTTTTATTTTTATTTGTTTTTACTGCGTTCTTTTTCTTTTTTCTTTATGAGTGTTGCGCTTTCTTCCTCATCTGAATTGCGTGGTGTAATTAAAGGATGGTTTGTTGGCTTATGAAATGATGTTAGCGACTTGGTCTCGTGCATCGTGGTGCGTATGCTGGTAACCTGCACGTTTATGTTGTTTGTTGGTTTCCCACTATTGTAAAAAGCGGCGCTCCCAGTGCATCGTACAAATGTCAATCTGCGGACAACATCTGAGGCCTTCCTTGTTTGACGGAGGGGTCACATTTGGCGTGGAAAAACTCTCTGGACGCGTTTTCCATCCGCACACTCTTAATCTGGGGCCGTCAAACGTCACGGCCATAGCCGTGACGTTCAAAGTTTTCAGGACTTAGCCGCGAACTGATCCGGCCCCATCAAAATAGCCGTGTACAACGTCACGGCTATTTTGACGGCCCCAGATTAAGAGTGCAGGGGGGATCGGTGGCCGAGTGCATGGGCTGCCGCACACGTGCTCGAAGCACGTGGAGCGAAAGCTCGCGCTGCAGCACCCAGGGAGGGTGTAGCCCGAAACAATGGCGAAGTGGGAAGGTTGTTTCGGGATAGGGCGAAACGAGAAAGGATGAAACGAGAGGGTCGTTTTGAGCCGGGTCGAAACGGGAAGGTACAAACGGCAAGGTTGAAATGGGAATGGGTCGAAACGGGAACCACCCCCCAGGGGTCCTGGGCTCCATTCCCACCCCTGCCCGTTTCGATCGGGATGAGCATCGTACCGGCGTGCGGTCGTGTATCACTACTGCGTGGTGCACGTTAAAGAACCCAGGCTAGCGGTTGTACCGCACTGGCTAAATTGCTCATCTACAGTAGGTGACAATGTCGCCATGTTCTGGCAGACTAAACTCCTGCTGTAAAAACAACTCACGCCGTTTTTTTGTTGTTTTTTTTTGGGGGGGGGGGGGGGGCAGGGGCAAATTCTGGTTGTCACGTAGGGAAAGGAAACCATAAAAGGTCTGCTCCACTTCGACGTCGAGCGTTGCAACCGCGGCGTAGCGCAGCGTACAGAGCTTCCTATGGGTCGCAGCTATCAAGTTCCTGCTCACCGGCCAATCAAAGGCCCACTTTCTACGCTACGCTACCTTCGCTGCGCTCAACGTCGGAATATAAATGAGCCTTAAGAGGGCTTGACCGGAACATCTCGGCGCTAATAGCCACTAAAAGCTTAAGAAATACGAGAAGTGGCCTCTTACGATCGTGCTTCTTCATTCGTGGTTCGGCGTTCTTATCAGCTGATGTCGTAACGTGATTGACTGTGGAGCGGTCTGAAGATACCCGGGACTAGCCACGCCCTGCTCATAAGCGCTCGTGGACTATACACTCCGTGCGGGAACTATAGATGGCGTTTTGAAAAAGTGCGTAGCACCGCTAGCGGTATTAGCCGGGAAATTTGCCGCTAAATTTAGCGAGGAAATTTTCCCGCTATATTTAGCGGGAAATTTTTTTCGCAAAATTTAGCGGGGATTATTTTTAGCTAAATTTAGAGAGGAAATATTCCCGCCGTATTTAGGGGGAATATTTTCCGCTAAATTTAGCGTGGAATTTTTTTCCAGCGGAAATTTTTCCAATCAATTTAGCGGGGATCTTTTTTTTGCTAAATTTAACGGGAGATTTTTCCACTCAATGTAGCATGGAAAATTTTCCGCTAAATTGAGCGGAGAAATTTACCCATAATGCAACGCGCGGTGACGTTAGGAGTGACGTCACTCGTGACCCTCGTGACGTCATTATGGAAAACGTCCCAAAATGCAACGCGCGTTACGCCGACGCCGCTGAAGCCGGAAACTGGCGCCTAAAGCGCGAGACACATGCGTGAGAAATCCATTCGATCTGACGTCCGATCCGGCAGTACACTCTAAAAAAGCCAGTGCGTCTACTTTCCCGCACAATACTCGGAGAGCCAATCACCGCAACTTTCAGAGGCGGCTTAGCGAATGACGACGCCGAAACATATGTTTAGACCAAAAAACGCGGTCTGAGTTGTGACATTAAGCAATGCAAGCGTGACGTTTTGCACTGCTTAATGTCACAACTCAGACTGCGTTTTTTGGTCTAAACATATGTTTCGGCATCGTCATTCGCTAAGCCGCCTCCGTAAGTTGCGGTGATTGACTCTCCGAGTGTTGTGCGGGAAAGAAGACGCACGGGCTTTTTTAGAGTGTACGACTGCCTTATCCAAAAAATTTGGTCGCTTCAGACGTTGGATCGGCGATCCGGCGTGCGTCCAACGCGCCAGATAGTTTCGCACGGCGGACGGACTGTCGGATGCGTCCAGCCAAATAAAAGGACAGCTAGCACAAACGTCATGATGACGTACTGGGTCTGGCGGGACGAACAAAAAAACGGGACGGGCGACGGGAAGCCGGAAGCGTGGATCCCGCTGACCCATTCGAAAAAGATGGCCCCGGCAAGGAATGCACGCTCTAGCGAGAACGAGCTCCGAACTTCGCTTGTGCAAGCTAAACCATCAATTTGGGATCAGAGATTTATGAACGCGGACCTCCGCTGGAGTGCTTGGATCTCCTGGGCGGAGCCGAATGGATCGTCGTGTCGCATGCAAGGTCGGAAGCTTGTGTCTCAAACTGTCGCGTGCGGCATTTCGGAGTGCCGTTCGGCCTGTCGGATCGGACGATTCTGCCGTCCATGTACCTCGCGCTCAAGAGCTGCGCTCTAAAACACTTAGTGCCCTTTCACTCCGTGAAGAAGGATAGCAGCGAAGCTGTACTAGGGATGACTACATTGACAACTGTATTGACTTATATGGTTATTGCTATTTTGATTGAACAAAGACACATATACATAACTTCGTGGTTCTTATCGGCTTTTTTTATCTCATTCGTTACCGTAGTGACCCTATATAGCTTTGTGGTCGCTGTGGTGCACCGCGAGCGGTTGTACTGCTATTCTAGACACGTCCTGGCCAAAGGTTAAGTCAAAACACGACCGGTGACGCGTGGTCGGCGCATTGACGTCCGGGTAACATTCAATTCCAAACCGTTCCAACAGGAAGGACACAATCCGCTTGCCCATGGGGGCGCGCTAGGTCAACGTTTAAGGCTGGTCTTCGACGGATGAGATCCAAGCAAAGGCGTCTATTAGAAAGGTTTTAATGTCTCCTTTGGACGCAGCCGGAGGGACGTAGGCCGTCGCGACGACGGTCCCATCTTCCATGCGGCATCTTCCGTCTGCACACTCGGCTTGCTCTGCGATGGCTAACGCCTAGGCTGAGACGCGTTGTTTTCGCTCGACGAGGTCGATCACACTCACGCTTCTGCTGCCGCCGATGATCTAGAAGGCGACGCAGTTGTTCTTCGTTGGTAAGAGAGCAGCTACCCGATGGTCCCGACCCGTCAGCCGCTGCGCGTTCGGCAACAGCGGCTTCTCGTCGCTTTCGCGCCCATTCGCGCTTTTGCTCTCGCTGCCGCCCTTTGAAGGCACGTCCTTCTTCCTCAGAGCGAACGACGCGCGTCCTGCCCATACACTCTAAAAAAATCAGTGCGTCTACTTTCACGAACAACACTTGGAGAGCCAATCACCGGAACTTACGGAGGCAGCTCAGCGAATGGCGATGCCGAAAAATAAGTTTAGACCAAAAGACGCAGTCTGAGTTGTGACATTAAGCAATGCAAGCGTGACGTTTTGCATTGCTTAATGTCACAACTCAGACTGCGTTTTTTGTTATAAAGATATGTTTCGGCACCGTCATTCGCTCAGCTTCCTCCGTAAGTTGCGGTGATTGGCTCTTCGAGTATTGTTCGTGGAAATAGACGCACAGATTTTTTTAGAGTGTAGCAAGTCCAGAGTGCAACTGCAGATAACGTCGCAAAGGCGATGACTACGTCAGAAGAGAACGAGGCACTACGATTGGCGGGTAGACTATGGCGTTTGATTATTCTTTTCAGGACCTCCAATCGGGAGCGAAGGAGCGCCGCCGCTTCTTCGCGGCGCTCCTCGCTCCCGATTGGAATTCGCGGCGCGACCGCCGCCGCTCCTTAAACCACTTGTGGTGCACAAGTGGTTTAAGGAGCGGCGGTCGCGCCGCGAATTCTCAATCTACAGGCTCTGTCCGCGCACGCAAAAATTTTCAGGACCTCGCGATACACAGCTTCGCTGTAAAATAAAGAACTAATCTTAAATCGATCACATAATATTTTCCGAAAAGACTTGCTAGAGGTGGAGGTAAAATCATCCGAGCTAAAAAATCTGCTACCTATGCTTGCGAATTTGAATGTTCAGTCTCTAGATTGAAGTGCCATGAATCCGAGTAAAATTGGATTTTCTCTGTGTCTTGGTAGGTGTTTGTCATCGCCCCCTCCCCCTCCCCCATTTTAATCGTGGCGAATTCAACATGTCGTTGTCCAATGTTCTTGGAGACGCTACGAAAAAGTTTCGGAATTATCTCTGCCTTTTTTGCTGGCACTTTTAACTACCCTGAAATAAACTGGTCGACGTTAATGCCTTTTTTTAACAGTGCAAGTTCTCGCCACTGTGCAGATATGCTTTCAATAGCGAGTGTGTACTGCCTTCTCCAAATTGTCACTAAAGTAACACGCAATGATGGTATATTAGATTTATTTCAGACCACTAATCCGGAAGGTGTGACGTCCTTTACTATTATAAGGAAAGTATAGGTGACCGCGCTCTTATTCCAGTTGAAAATTCTCGAAAACTAAACCACTCAACCTATATTCCGAAACAAACATCTCCTTTTCACGTGCAAACATCAAAGGCATGACGTAAGCAATAAAGGATGTTGAAATGTATTATATTCAATCTCATGGCGAACCATCCGCAAAGTGAAAACTGGGTTCTCATCAAAAACACGTTCAGGGAATTGCTTAAAATATTTATGCCTAAAAACGTCCGTTTGTCATGATAGCGCGTCTCCCTGGTTTACCAACAATTTAAAACGCATGCTACATAAAAAAAAATAAACCAGCTGCTTGGTCGTTATATCGACAATTTCAAAATTGTGCAAATGAGGAGTAAAAGAATAAAATACGTATACAAATCTCCGTAATGAAAAATAAGAGCGCAGCTCTTGAGGAGGAGGAGGGGAGGGTACGGAGGGGAGGGTATACCCCTCATAACCGTCCTATGCTCCTCCTCCTCCCCTTCTTTCTACCTCATCCTCCTTCCCTCCTGTACAGGGGGATCAGGAGGAGGAGGAAGTTACCTCAACACCAATTCAGTTTCCCCGCGATATTTAGCGGCAAAAGTGACGTCACGTGACCTAAACACTAATTAAAGTTACCTCTCCTCTTCCCCGCCTCCTTCCAGTTCCCCCGCTAAATTTAGCTGGAAAATTGACGCCCCGTGGCCTCAGCACCAATTCAGCTCCTCGCTAAATTGAGCGGGGAAAATGACGTCACATGATTTCATGTCACGTTACCCACAAATAAAGTGAATTTCTCCGCTAGATTTAGCGGGAATATTTACGTCACGTGACCTCCACACCTATTCATATAACGTACGTTACATGAATCCGAAAACAACTGCACTCACTGAACCATCCTGTCCCAGATATCAGCAGGATGCCCTCTCCCAAGACTACCATGTAATAAATAACATCAACCTTCACGATAAATTCCCCCTCCTCAAAACTGTATAAAATAGACGTGTAGGCTAAAGTTACTAGATAAGAGCTTGCAACAAGTAGAGACATTCTTTGAGCGCCGACTGCGTGACGGTGCACACTAAAAAAAATGGGATTAGTACTTCCTCTCTTAAAGGAGAAACTCGCGTGTGTCTTATATTGCTCTACAAAGGGAGGAAATTTCCTCCCACAAAAGGGGAGGAAATTTCCTCACCAAAGAAGGGAGCAAAGTTGCCACCTATTTTTGCTCGTGGAGAAAACGTTCCTCCCCTAAGAAGGGAGGAAAATCGCCACATCTTTTCACCCAATGAAAGAAACTTTGGCCCCTTGTGTATTTCATATAGCTTCCACCAGATGGCGCTCAAAACAGAAAAAAAATGTTGATGAAGCATCAATTTGTTTTCAATGTCCCCCGACTCTTGCACGCTACATGGTAAATACAACACTGAACACACAGAATACACGAAACACAAGCAGAACACCCTACAACAACAACAACGCTGCGACATCGAACCCCCACCCCTCTCCACGTACGCTGAGTTCGCACACTCTCTATATATGGCAGCCTAATTTTTGAATCCGACTTGGCCGGTGATTCCCATCGTTTGTCGGATAAACACGGAGACGGAGCAAATATTACTCGTACTTGATACATTATTTCAATATGTCTCTTGGTATAGCCCCCATCTCTTAAGTCAACACCCTTATCTAAGCAAATGTGGATCATTAGGCTAACTAACTAAAATTTAATAATTTTCTTTTTATTAAGTTCCAAGAATCATGTTGGCAATGCAGTGTTGAAACGCAGTACACTGGTGCTGAAATTTGCAACCAAGCTATTGCTTGTTTGGAGTGTTCAGTGCCAATGTAATCTATTTTCAGATTTGGTGGAGTAATAATTAATTTTAATTGTTGCACAAGTATTTCAATTAATTTTTCAAACAAAAACTTTCTGGTTCTAGCAAGACTGGTTGCAACAGCAGAGACCATATCTTGGGTAATGCTTTGTCACCCGTATTAGAGAAATTTATTATTGTTTTAATTTTCTAGCCTGGAGCGTTTTCCTATAAAAAAGTAAGTGCCGGGAGTGATAAGAACCCACGAACCATGACTTTGGTATCGCAGCAGGCAACTATAATGAAAGAAACTGTCTTTGGTGATATAATGCAACCGCTTGAAAACATCACGTTTCTCAAGTCAGAAAGTTAAAGCGCCCGTATTGAGAGTTTTCGATCGTCCAGTCACTTACGCAACTCTATAAGCAATTCGTTATGGGTATGGCCTCCGCTATATATACCGTAGCGGAGCCGCGTTTTCATGTTTTAGAGAACGTTTGCACCCCGTTGCAGACTATAGTGTCACGAGAGCTAACGCAATGCAACTATTTCGGATACTAAAGCTAACATAAAAGTTTGTAGAGCAATTGTTAGTAATCTTCTATTCATGTCACTATCTAAATAGAACGTTAATTTATTATCGAGTAAGCTTATGTTCATCCTTGCTTCTTTTAAAAGTACGCCCTGTATATTTGCGACGAGCAGACTTGAGATCCACGTTGTTGACGCCGGGTCGGCTTGGTCCTAGTACTACAGCCGCGCTCGTTTCGTGACACGAAACAAACCGCGCGATAATGGACTAAGTCGGCCGCATAAAAGAAAACAAAAGTGCGATTGGGTTTTCCATTCGGTTTATTATATTTTTTTTGCGAGTGCGTTATTTGATATGTAGCACACAGTAGCAGGAGCCTTTTAGTTTGTGAGGCAGATGCCGCACAAACTAAAGAGCGGCGGTGAACCGTCCGTTGTGGTGAATCATCCGTTCCTTCAAGACCGCGGATCCGGCCTCCCTCCTCCACTTCACCCCGCAACCAGAATGAAATATTTGTACTACCCTTTCTTCCAAGTGGACTCTTCCCGAATGAATAGTTGACCTTGTTTGCCGGATCCGTTGCCTCGTTCCTTCACCGAATCGTCATTTGAGTGTCATTTCTTGTGCGGGGCTATGGTTTTTGAAAAACGCGTGTTCCTGCAAGCCGGTCGTGGTCTCGATGTTGACAGACTACAGCGTGTGTCGGACGCAGCCGCTCGCCGCAAAGCAGTGCTGGTTGCTATCGACTGGATATGCTGTTCTGTTTTACACAGTACTGAAATAAACGTCGCACGGATTACCCTTCGCTGTATGGTACGTACGCTTAATTTCAAGAGTATACGTTTCTCGCGGAGGTGACGGGGCTAGGAACGTAGATACGTGTCGACTCGAATAGAACAGCAATCACGCCAAAATAAACAAAAAAACAACAAGATTATGACAATTTATTTTTTGTGTGCACTACTTGTTATTAAAGTTAAAGCAAATAGGCAGGCGAGCTGGTTAAGGACAGATAAACATAGTTTCGTTAGTTTCGTGTCTGTCCGTTCTTTCTTTGTTCCCTCGCTCCACGGTTACTATGTCTATTTGTCATGTAGCAAGTAACGCGACGAAAGTGGTCGTACTTGCCATGCCAGTGATAAGTAGCCACCTGTACTTATCGAAGCAGCACGGTTTCATCCACCATGAACAAGCGCGATCTCGAAGCGGGCGTATACGGCGTGATTCTCGCGAGACAAACGCCGCGCTACGCGCCTCGCTTTTTTGTTTGTTAAACTAGTGCACCTCCGCTAGCCCCCGCAGCTCCGCTTTTTCTCTCCTAGCACCGCGCATGGGCAGTAGTGGGTTTTCTCTAGGTGACGGTAACCAAGCCCTCAAGTTGCCGTCTCCGCCATTGAACATGTTCGCCTCGCGGCGGTTCGACCGCCGCTGCCGCCGCGAACATGGGAGAGGAATTTTCGTCCTCTTTTCAAGCGCCACCAGGTCGCGCTGCATGTAAATCGGTGAAATGGAGGAACGGGTGCAATTTCGTCCCTTCCGTTGGCGACAGGGAGGAACTTCGCTTTTTTCTCCATTTCTCCTCACTTTTTTAGAGTGTGCAGGTTTTGGGAAGCGAACGCAACGGCACAGCAGAAGTCTGAACTGAATTACGCCATTTTGTTACAGCGGAATGTGCTTTGTCATTTGTGTTGGTTGTTGTTCCTTGTAAAAATAAGTATCAAGTGACTTTATTGTAAGCGTCAAACCAACACCGCCAAGAAGGCAAGGTCGTAGCGCTGATATTTTTGCGCTGATATTTTCCCGTCACCAGCGAAGGCGAACGCTGGACACAGATTGGAAACGAGTGCTGCGTCAGCTGCTCGGCTTCGCGTCAAGTTTAAGTCAAACGTTGACAAGATCGTCGTGTGCAATCTGTGACCAGCGTTGCCTTCGCTGATGACGAGATCTCTATCAGCGCTACGGCTTCGTTATCTAGGAGGTGTTGGTCAAACGGTTGGTCAAACGAGAAGGCAGTGCCACTGGCAAAACGTCGACACCCACCCGCCTTTTATTTTTCCCTAATATGTTGCACTAGTTTCTTGCGTGTAAACTTGTTTTGACTCTTTTGCGAATTCGAAACTAACAGTACACAGAGGTCTGGTGAAAATTGAGTCCGCCGAAACCAGTGGGCGGGATGGTCTAATCGGTTAAGGACAGGTGAAGGTTGCGGGTTCATTCCCCGCTCCTCGCGCAATTTTTCGCCAGCTCTCTTTCCCTTTCCTTTTCTCTAACTGTAATGCAATAAATTCAATAATCACTTTATCACCTCCGTTCACTATATACAAGGTGTTTCACGAAAGGTGGAAAAATTCGATATTGCGAAAACTGCGCATCGCACCAAAAAAAAAAAAGGCTTTTGTCGTTTTGATCCTGGGCTCGGGGCCTATTTAGGAAAATTATTAAAGTTTGGGATAATGTAATGGTTAATTATTTTCGCGTAATTAAATTTTTTTTAATATTGAGTTTAAGGGCGTTGTTTCATTTGGAAACTTGCTGAGCATCAACGAAAAACCCCGAATAAAAAAATTGGATTGCGAGAGAAGGCACGCGCTGCATTTTTCTGAAAAAACCGAACAACTTCGACGGGTTTTTAAGTTTCGGTTTGCAATCGGAGCGCTTCTCGGCACCGATGGCACCGCACCCCGTGGAGAAATAGTGCAAACTGCCTCTGTTCTGTTGCGAGTAGACAGCGAAGTAGATATTGGTTGCACTAATTCTCCTAGGGAAGCGGCACCGTCGATGGCGAGGTGCGCTCCGATTGCAAACCGAAATCTCGTCGAAGTTGTGCTGTTTTTCAAAAAGCTGTAAAATGCAACACATGCCTTCTATCGCACTTCAATTTCTTTATTGAGTGTTTTTCGATGATGCTCAGTCAGTTTCCAAATGAAACCATGTCCTTAAACTGTTTATTAAAAATATAATTAATTGCACAAAAATAATTAACAATTTATTTTTCCTTAAGTTTAATAATTTTCCTAAATAGGGACTTTGAGCAATTACCTAATTAATTTCGTATAATTGTTAAACTTCTGAAATATTCAATTTAGAGCAAAAGTTTCAATGACAAAGTTGGAGAGCGTCCTGAGAAACATCCAATTCAGTGGTTTTTATCAAGAAAGCTCTAACACGGTTCGTTTTTCAGAACTTAAAAAAAGTCCCCGACATATGAAAAAAAAAAGAAACATAAAAAAACGCGAGTTTGTCAACAGCGCCCAGTCAGCAGTGCTCTATTCAGCATGCAGGCCTAGTTGATTCCAGCCACGGCTGAAAGCGCTGCAATACAAGGTGCACATGCGCAAAGTCACACGTTTTTTTCATAATTCGCAAACTTTTTTCGAAGCCCATAAAAAAAACTGTTAAGATTTTTAATGTAGCCGGCCGAGCCGATCGAGCGGGAAGCAGAAGACCCTCGGTGGGCATGGCAGTCTGAGATTGGTTTCTTTTTCAAGTGTCGCTGAGCATGATGTTATGCCTTGTCCTGATGTATTCAAAACGTCCTTGTCTTTATCACAGTATGATGTAGATGCAATAACCTTAGCGAGTAATAAAAACTGAATTGTAAGACGGAAAAAAAATCTCTAGACGTAAGTAGAGGCGTCTCCCAAAAATAAAGCGCACCGTACATATAGAGTGTAACGACAGATGGAATTCTAACGAAAACAACAGGCGACTCGACCATGACAATACAGCACCTGTATCCTGAACAACCTTATCTGGTTGGCTTATACCACAGGGTCGTCGCTTTGTCAACCACGTGACGTTTGTTGAATTATGACATTTCGATTCCCTTTATAAGAGTATATTATGACGTCACATGTTTCACGAACCAACAACTGCCGCTAGTCGAAAGCGATGCTGCCAGGTTTTTGAACTCCACAGGATAATCCTCATTAGTTTCCAGGTGCAGGGCACTTTGTCGAAACAGCTCATATCCCTCGACGCAGTCCGGGTTTCAGTCACAGTACTAGACTAACATAGCCGGGCCACTGTAACACAGTCAGCAACAATTGACTTTGAGAAGTGCGACCAACATGGCAGGAATGTTATTCGTTCTTTTTGCCGTCGCTGTACTTCTGACCTCACGGTGCTCCTGTGCTGGCCCGTCCTACCCTGAACTGAATCCACTTCTAGGGAAGTACCAGAATCCATCTCAGGTACGTCTACCCCAAATATGAAAAAAAAAAGAAAAAGATTTTCATTGCTAGAATGTTTGCCCAGAAAAAAAACAACACAACTTTATCTAATTCAGTACGCCCAAGAGCCTTAATCCTCGAGCAAAACATTGTTGTTTTCCTTTTTCTTTTTTTGTGGCAGGAGCGCCTTTTGCAGTTATCATGGTAATACTTCTTGCGTGTATGTACTGCGCCGCAATACACTCGAAATACCGATCATTTGTCTTTGTCTGATCAGTTTACATAATGGTAAAGGCGAGCGATGTTTTGTCGCAGAAATGTGTCCAACTTTTTTTGTAACTCAGACCACGTGTCAGTTCAATCAGTATTCCGATCGTCGATCTATAATCACTGACAAACGTAAGAAACGCAGGGCGAGACGAACCTCGAGCATCTTATTATCGGTCCGCAGCCAATAAGATGGCGGCATCAGCCGCTCACAGCATTGAACAAAGAATCAGAAAGAACAAAGCGTGAACGTAGTAAGACACGCTCTGTGTTTAATCTACTGTCAGTTACCATAAATGCCTGAACTACTTGAGTGAATATCGTGAAAAAACGCACAAAAGACAAGGACATGACGAAGTTACGAAGAGGACAAGTGCGTGCTAGTCCTGTTGATATCTCCGTGTTGTCCTTATCCTTTGCGCCAATAGTTTTCACGACGTTCATCCAACTAGCCCAACAGTTAATTTCAATCGGGCAAAGACGGATTACTTGTGTCGCTGATACTTTGTAAAACGGCACATGTCCGGAGATTTCCGATAGCAAATCAGTGAACGTTCATGCCGAATATAATAATTTTACTACCCGCTCCATAAGTAACTACGAGTGATCCCGGGTCTTGACATATGACACTTATGAGTTTATATTATTATTATTTCTGCATATTTAAGAGGTTGAATACGTACTGAGAACGACGAAAACCGTGTAATGTAACTGACTAAAGCTTTTAGACCGAGTATGAAAGTAGTTAAAATCACAGTAAATAAATACATCCTGATTGCAGTAAAATTGCCATATTTGCGAAAAGGAATCGTTCATTTTGTGTGAGGCCGATATACTATTACAGTGAAGATTCGACGAATACCAAAAATACATCATGATATTCGGAAGTGCATGAAGGGAAAATGATTAAGTTTACCGTGAGTTGTCATAGTTTAGCCCTTGCCCAATGTACTCGAACAGCTCGTTGCTACTACCAGTTAAATATACCTCTGACATTGAGTACACCATGTCCCACACATTGATCACATTACAGCTAACATCAATATCTACATACTGTAAACATACTGACGAGTGTATGATTTTAAACATTAAGGAGTATGAAATAAACGGATATGAATATCATCAACACGGCACGTGCGTTTCCTTTGGCGAACAACGCGACAGGGTTAGCGACAACACACCGTTTCGTTTTCGCAGTTTACGCGGACACCGCGGCTTCGTTCGCATTGATGGTTAAAAAAATCATAAATTTGGGACCTCACGGCGCGCGTGGGCTCGTCAGAACTCACAAGGTATTACCAAGCACATGCTTTTGCCAATTTTATTCCCGCGCAGAATGACAGGTGGAGCAGCCACTGTTTTGCTTGTACTTTCAAAGTCGTTAGGCAAAAAAGAATGGTCTCCAAAATTGCTTTTATCAGAGGCAGTTTAAACGTTTGTTCCTAATTTTCGCGCGCGCTTCTCTCTCTTTCACCGTGCACAAGCCAATGGGTTATTATCGCGCTTGGCTGTTATTGGTTTTATAAACAGCGAAATCGTTTAAAACTGGGAACAATCTTCTCTTACGTTCGTTGGACTATAATGAAAGGGAGGCATGTAATGCTCTTCGGTACTGTACAGAATGCGTCGTAGTTGGCGGGAACACGGCATAGGTTCTTTAATTGCAGTTTTTGTAGCTCAAAGTACTGGCGAACATAATTCATCTTTCCGCACTTGTTAAGCGCATTTTACCGCACATTGTGTGTTTAAAGCCCTTCAGAAGAAAATACAAGCCATGTAATTGATGATTTATTCGTGATAACATTGCCGCTCTTTGTTCGTCTTGAATGCGGCCACGAGAATACAGTTGCCAAAAGTACGAGTGACACATTCAACGATGCAGTTTCAAGTGGCTGCGCAGAATTCGCTCTCGCCAAGCGCGCTTTTCTTTGGGTAAGGTAATAAACGATTATTTGTTCTATTCTCTCCCTAAAAATAAAGTGCCTCCGCCAACATGGGCTTAACGTCGCCGCTAAGCTGTCTAGTCGAATGGGTACTTAATATTGTTGAAGACTATGCACGTGGCGTAAAAATTCTCCGTGGAGTTATGCAGCTGGCTTGCGTGTGATTCAACAATGCTGAAAGCAATATGTGCCCGTTATGTATTTTGTAAATATATCATTGCAGTGTATGCCGATCCAAGAGACGTGGTACGCAGTGTACAGAAACTACGAGAATGACCCATCGTTTGGAGGGACGGCTAAATGTGGCAGATTCTCCAGTCTGGGTCCCGAAGAAAATGGGGTATATCCTATGTTAGTTCAGTTTAAAGAAAGATCAATGTAAGTATAACGAATAACTTTTAGAATAGCGCTTTGAACAAATAAAATATAAGCACAAATCATGGGTAACTTGAACTAAAACAAAAGCAGTTGAAAATTGATTCGAACACTTTATATGACATACGGTATTGGCATTTCGATACACCGCTTTGAAATAACCACTACCCTAGCACAGTGCGCACTTCCTTTACTTAGCGGAAGCTGAGCATTGATATTACGTTCACCATTGTCGTCTCTTGGAAATCTTTATAGAGTGTAGAGAATATTGTTATGAAAGAATTAGTCGAAATGTGCGGATGAATGAACATTACAATCGAATAAGAGTAATTAAGACTAGAGAGCGCCGAAAGGCGTCCGCCATGGATAAGGCAAACTTTTTGTGTTTTGCTTTAACCATGGCGTTTCGGTAATAAGCTAAATTATGCCCATTCAAGTTAAAACTCCCTTGGATATTTTACTTGTGGATTTAGCCTACACTCTAAAAAACGCCTGCCCGTTTACTTACTCGCGAAGCACTCAAAGAGCTAATCTCTGCTACCTACGATATATCCTCAGCGAATGATGAGGCGGATCATCTGTTTAGACATAAAAATGAAGTCTGCGCTGTGGCATTACGCAATGCGAAGCGCCATGCTTGCATTGCGTAATGTCACAGCGCACGACTTTATTTTGAGGTTTGAACAGAAACAGCCTCCTCATTCGCTAAGCGGATTTCGTAGATCGCAGATAGTGGCTCTTCGAGTGCTTTGTGGCATAAATTGTACACCTTCGTTAACGGTACCCGCTAACCATAGGATGTATGCACAAAGGCGTTTTCGGAAGTATCCAAACGATCTACTAAAACGCCCTACTATTCCTCCGCACCCGACCAGATTTTGATAATAGCCGATAAAAGCGCCGAAGAACAAATCAGGAAGCTAGAAGCAAGAAATAAATAAGCCCCTCCCAACGTTCCTTAGACTGCCAGCGACTATAGGGAGCGATATTTAGTTACTTAAGATATGTTATTCACCATGTTCAGCATCGTTTATTGATCGAGACTGTATGCCCAATTAATATTTAAAGTGTTTTCTTTTTCTCGCGTCTCTCCACAGCACGGTAGTGACAAACCTAACCTCATATGAAGGGTATGATGTGGACAATCTTCAATACTTTCACGCCATCGGTCGTAAGTATACGCTAGTGCGTTTGAGTCCAGCTGACGTCAAATATAAGCAAGGGTTCATCGAGTAAAATTATTATATATAGCGCCCGCACCTACTATTATGCTCGCCTTTGATGTGGAAACCTCACGCATTTACTTTTCAACCAGCAAGATTCAATTTAGGCGCTCAATAATTCGCCTGAATACGGAATAATGTAACAGGTATCTGCGATATCTAGAATGACCGCATATTAAGAAACATAGTCTGGCGTCTTAAAGCTATTTTTCTCTCGTGATTTCAGAAGATCATTCCGTTCTTTTGTACATTGCGTATGTGGGTTGCGAGGAATGCGTGCTGTTCAGAAACAGCTACATCAGTGGTGAGTATTTTTTTCACACCAATTTTCTATAATGTTTTTATTCTTGAAAGGAATGCTTAGAAAATAAGAAATGTGACTTCTTTTCTTATAATATCAATATCGGTCTATGTCGGTCATTCGCTCACAGTGGCAGGGGCGCATTACTCCTGCTTATAAAGTTTCTTATCGTAAAGGGAGAAAGTGGCAAGGCATTCGAGAGCTGTAGTGTTATGCAGGGAGCATCGTATAAAACATTACGTAAAACGAAGGCAGCTAATCCATCCTTGTAAGTGTGTGCCCACCGATGAACTTTTTCAAGCAGCCACAGCACCCTCCAATCTGATCAGATGTACCCGTTCAGATTCGTTTCCGTGACACAATATCACCACCACTACGGGAGAGACATCCACCGCTATAAGACACCTGACTAAAGTTGCCAGCAGACGACTGGTAGAACATCAATGCGATTGGGTTAATCTGCGAAGGATGCTACACGGTTCCACAAATTTACCTGAATATAATTGACTGGGGTGTCAGTTATCTTTGGAGGTTTACCCATTTCTTACTTGCCTCTCTTGTATGTCTCTTAGCACATGTCATTTAAATCTATGCCAAAAAACGAAAAATTGAAGTAAAATTACTTAATTAAAGCGCCATGTTCCTGTATCGTGAAGCGAATCCCAGCAAGTGTGTTCCCCATATGTACGTTACATTTGTAGGTGTGTAATCCTATAAGAAATATATAAATTTAAATAAATTTGGTTTGTCTTGAGGTATCTAAACTATACACATTTTCAACGTACACAGGATTTGCTCTTCTCTGTGTGCTATTTATTATCTCTAAATTCAAAATAGCTATTGAGAAAACGGCAAGTAAACGTCATGCCAAAATCAGCTTTCAAATTTTCCTGCGCCCTCTAAGGGTGACGTCAGATGTTGTTTAACTTGCAAGTCTTGCAGACAGTCTAACAACAAGGTATTTCGCACGTTGGTGTTAGTTTTGCTTACGTGGGCTTTCCCAGCATTACTTTCACACCATCAAACGTCTTGTAACTCAAAGTAGGTTGAGGGCGCAGGTTAACTGGTGAATATTATGCAATATAATAAAACTGGAGACACGAAAACAAAAAGGACGTCAACAACACCATCTCAGGACATAGCTTAAAGTTCGGAAGACACGTGGTCACTAGATGTTTTATCTGTTCCCGGGAGGAAGAATGAACCCAACCCTCTGCACCCTTTTCCACCTTAGAACGTCTGACTTTCAAACAACAAGTCAGACTCCCAAACAAACTACAAAAAAAAGAAACAACCTTACAGTTGCAAAAAAGTTTGCAATTTGTCCAATATCACTGACACAATTTCCTGCGGGTGTGATTCTAATCGTTTCATTAACTACACGTTTGAACAGGTTCAACTCTGCTAACAATCCCTGTTGAGGTCACTCGGGAAAAAAATGGTTGCACTCTTCCAGATGCTTTTCTATTTCTGAGTTGGCCGCCTATTTGTGTTCTAATATTCTCTCGGTGACACAACGGCCCATCTGCCTAACGTACGACAAACCACAAGCCATTGGAATGTCATAGATGACACCTTTTTTGCAATCCATGGCCGGATCCCTGTGTTTTTTCCACACTCCTCATTTACTCCCGAGAAAGGTGCCAAACGGCTGAGCCTAAAGTCATTTATGAAAACCACACTGACGCCATACTTCCCCGCCAAGCCCTTCCAATTAAAAAACGTCATAAAAAGACGGTAGCCATACCCACTTTTCTGCCTTCTTCCTATCTTCCTTTTTGCCGAGACTAACCAAGAGGAGTTGCCTTGCTACACTCACGATATCTTCCGTGGAATATACCGATCGAACTAACCGCGAAAACTGGTATCAAAACGCGTCACTTTAAAAATGTCCGCCGGAGTTATCCAGGGCATTCCAAAAAAAGTACGACAGAACACTCCTTTTGACAGTATTCGGGTTTTGCCCGTCTTCCCGTAACGTCAGCACAGCCCTACTTCTAAAAAATATATATATATATAAAATTTTAAGATAAAAACGGGAAAAGAGTTGGTCGCAGCCTTCTCATAAGTGAAAAAGAGTTCTCAAACCTGGCCTTTAATGAAAGCCCATCTACATTTAACCCCTCGAATACACAAATGAATAGGTCATCAACATACCTTCTTATGATCGCGCAACTAGGCGACATTGACTGCTATTTTGCGTAAACCTCTCGATCCAGAGAACTAAGATAAACCCCTGTCAAAAATGGAGTCAAGAACGCACCGACGCATGCACCTTGTATTTTTGTCAGCGTGCTCCTATCAACTTCTGCCGCCGTCGGCCGGAGATACAGATCAGATAAGGGAAGACAACTACCTAAATAAATACCCGTACACGATTGAAACCATAATAAGTTGTCCTCTAGCCAAATATTAATGAGACACTACTTGTCTCAATAATGTTACGTATCTTTTATTCCGAGAGACGCCAACTCAGAGGGTGTCCAATGATGATGGCTTAAGCTTTCTATCACTTTTTCAGAGTTCCTAAGTACCAAGGGGTTACCAGTCTTGAGCACATTCATGCAGTTTTGGAGGAAATTTGACAGGGTTCCTCGAGAATAAGTTGTTCCCCCCCCCCCCCATCCCATTACAACATTTGACGTCACGTGTCCAGTGTTGCCAGCAAAGCATCTAAGTCTCTCAGGCCATATTTGAAAGTTAAATAAGTTAGTGAAAAAAGGTATTCAAGCAACATGTAATTTAGTATACTATTTCACATGAGCCTATTAATTTGTTTAACCAATTTTGAGTCAAATCCATGACTATAAGAAAGTTTGTCTTGAATTAAGATCAATAACAAGTAATTAGACATTCGAATACACAAGACAGTATGGTTAAAATTAATCGGCGCACAACACTATAAAAAACATACAGATTTGAAAGCTAACCTATTTTTAGAAATGAAATCAAATGTACGATAATTATATCAAGTGTTTGAGCCTATGCCAACTCGTGTGCGGTGGCAACGCCTTCCATTGGTACAGTACACTTAAGTGTGGAATCAAATATACAACTATATTTTTATCTGCGATACCGAAAACAAAAATGGAAGCGATTTGTTTTTTAATGGCGCAGACGACGCGTGCACTCTCGTCGTTCCTGAGAGCGCCCTGGGAAAGCACACCTGCTGCGATTTCATCTTCGATCTTCTCTGCGGGACAACGCCAAAGTACTACATATATGACGAGAGCTGTGCAAACTGAAGTATCTGCCAGATGCCAGCCGGGATACTTGGAACGCATATTTGATGGTTAATCTATACTTCGATTGATGTTAGTTTGTGGTGGAGGGTTGTTCAAATTCTAAGGAGGTAATGCCACACGTCAATTGTGTACCCTGTGTAATAAATTTTAATTCCAACTGGACTGTTTCCTTCAGTATATTGCACTGAATTAACAGTAGTTTAGCACGCCGGAAATCCAAGCACTTGGAGATAAACTCTGTGTTGAAGAGCCCGTGCAGTGATCCCAAATTCAACCTCTCCCCTTGCTGGTTTGGTCACAAAGCGTCAACTTTCTTAGCTTGTACTGCACCTAGTGCAGTACATTCAGACTGAACATCACTGCGACTGAGTTGATGAAGCAGTGGTATCTCCTCATAAATGTAAATCTAGGGCACTTTTATAGTACACACTGCTTTTTCACCTCAATGAACGTTCCTTCTAAAGCGCAAGGTAACTCACGTACACCTAGACAATTATATTTGTATTCACTACAATATTTACCTTATCAATTACATTTTCATCTGGGAGCCGGGGGGATTAATATTTGCAAATGGCGTATAAAAATTGTTTAAATAAATATTTATTATAATTGGTGCTGTCCTCCTCTCCTACGAAACACAATACATTCCTTTCGACAACGGTCGTTTTAAATAGTGTCCATTGATTCCATTTACTCATTTGCCTACTAATGACGTAACGGTCGGTGGTGAAAATCATTAAATAGTGTTCATAAATATGTCATTGGTTTCTCTGCAACAACCCGGAATAGAAATTTGATGAAGTTATTGGTTTCTGTTGTTCTGCCACTACCAGTTACCTTTTCAAATGAGCTTTAATCCTCACAGCATGCAATATCACGAGGTAGCTCGCCACAGTGAGATAAGTTTCATGAGATTCCGTTCTGCCGATATAAGCGCTTTTGACGCCGGGTCTAATTTCATTCTGAGAAAGACAAGGTTTACGGTATTAGGGCGTGCTCGCTGTGTCGAGTTTGTTGTTGGCGCCCAACGCCAAACATGCTGATCTCGAATGGAATAAGTCATTGGAATCATAAGTACCGTTAAAGAGATTCTACAACGAAATTTCAGCGTCTATTTCTTAGTCTATATACTTGTTCCAGTGAGCAGTATCACATCGGACACACCGAACTCTTTAAAAAAAGAAGAAACACGTAAACGAAATATAAAGCAAATTGAACGATTACCAAATTGCACCCGGTGAATGTTGCTAGAACCTCGTTTGTAATGTCCTTCTAGGAACATTGACAGGTAGTGACGATGCCTGTCTTGCCTAGAACTACAGGCTAACAACGGAGCAGCGCGTCCTGCGGAAGTACAGCTCATTATGTCTTTACTCTAGTCCTGACAACGCCTCTAGTACAGCGCCTCCCGCCGTTTCAATATATGCCGTACCTGCCGATCGCGAACAGATGTGCGACATAAAAAGAAAATATTTCTTGATTGCGAATGAAGTAGGAAACTTACCAATTCGCGGTGCCCTCACGCCGGGCTGGTGGTGTCGTGCCGGCCCGTCTCCTTCAGACGAAGACGACGGGGAGCGGTCGTAGATATAAGGCTGTAGGTCGCCGGTCGGTTACCATCGCAGAGCAAGCGATGCCCTCGTTCTCGCGGGTGTCGCTGCAAACGTTTCTTCTTCCTCACAGACACTACATTGCGAAACAAGAAAGCACGCAAACTCGACTCCTCAGCGCGGCGTGGGATCAGTGGCGTCACGTACACTGGGATCACGGGGTGGGCGTGGTGGTGAGGACGTTGTCCACGGGCATCTCGAACGTTGTAACAACACGTTCACGCCACCATGTGACGAAACTCATAACCGCGTCAGCCTCGCAGTAGCTTTGAGCGTCCCAAGACAGGCTAGGACACGATTGCGCCGGACGTCACGTGCTCTTTGCTGGCTGCTATCGGAGCGCTTGCCAGAGTGGGCCGTTTATAACAAAAAATACAGCCTTACACCTCAAAATACGAGCGTGCGATTGACATCTACGGATATTGTGGATTATATTCAGCCTTTTTCTGAACACGACGGATATATTTAAATTTCGTTGAAGTCTCTGCTTAAGACCTGTTTAAACGCACGGCACAGCACAGACGCAGCTGTATAGACAGCGCTGACACTGCGCTATATTCGAGCTGTATCAGCGCTCCACTCTATGATACCCTGCCTTTTTTGTTTATATCCAGAATGCAACCCTTAGACACCAGTGACTCTAGCGCTGGTACTACGCTGACTTAACAGTAACTCAGCGCTGTACTGTATGTGTGAACAATCCTGTACGCATCCTGCTACGTTGATTTGTTTTATTATTGAACATCCCCTTTTGCAAAACTGGAAACCTACCTGGCCTATTAGCTATGAGATGCATGATGTTTGTTTACCTCGTTTCGAGTTAAATATAGATATCGTACACCATGCTTGCTTACATTTTTAAACTTGTATTGCGGAACTAACCGTTATTCACACGCTCTCGTAAGTTCCCGAGTGTGTATACAGCCCACGGCGATTTTGTTAAAGCACCGCTCGTTGGCCTTCTTTTGGTCAGTGCAGCCATTGAGATGTGCGATCGGTTCTACCGGTGTTAGCGGTAACGCGTTACCGTTAACGGCGTTACCTGAAACGCGTCACTTTTTTCGGTAACGTAGTGACGCACTCATTACGCAAGATAGTAACGAATGAGGTACTTACGTCACTTATTTCGAGTAACGGGGAGCGTAGTTACGTCACTCGTTCTATCTTCCTCCCAAGACTTAGATTATTTCAATTTTTTCTCGTGTTTCAAGGTGTCAAGATATAAGTACTCAATTCATTTTACGTACTTACAAAACTTTGCTCTTTCTTGGCGGAACATAAAAGCAAAGTCTAGGTTAAACAATAAAACTTTAATAAAAAGTTCGGAGGCCACGTTCAAGTTCTTGGCTTTCTAACGTCGTGGAACGCGATAGCGCTCATCGGATCCCGTTCGGCATGCGGCCTCTCTCATTCGCCGTGCGACCGTGCCTTGCGTGGCCCTCTTGTTGTCTGCGGAGTGAAAAAGAAAATAAAAAATGTTTTAGCTGGGAGCTATGGAAGCTTAATTCCAAACTTTTAGGGGATGACGTGTTTAAAGCTAGAGTTCAGGCTTCTTTACAGGAAGTAGAAAACTGGAAAACTTCAGAGTATGGGGCGAAGTGGGATATGTTAAAGCAGGGAATTAAAATTTTAGCCTTGGAAAGGGCGAGCGCGATTAAAAACGAAGAAAGACGTAATGAAACGTTACTGCGCAACACTTTGCAAATTCTGATTAAAGAAGAGGGCAAAACGCCGGGATATTTCAAAGATGAGATTTGTTCGTTGAAGGCCAAACTTGAGCTTATCGATAAAGAACGATATCGCGGTGCGCTCGTCAGAGCGAGGGCAGGAAAGATGATAGCCGGAGACACCCACAAAACGAGCACTCGGCCTGGAAAAGCGTAACGCGCGTCGGAATGACATTGCCGAAATAGACTGTGGCGGGACGGCCTCTACTGATCAGTCTGATATAGAGCGTGCCTTTTACGAGTATTACAGCGCGCTTTTCGCGTACATCCCACTTTCAGTTGAGCAATTTAAAATTGAATTTCTGTCTTTTATGCCTCGTCTCGATGACGAAACGAAGGAGTGGTTGGAAGCCCCCATTTCGGTGGAGGATGTTAAAATATCAATCGAGACTTCAAACCCGGGCAAGTCCCCGGGTCCCGACGGGCTTAGTGCAGCCTTCTATAAGGCGTTCAAGAATCAGATTGCCCCTGTTCTGTGCAGTGTATTTAACGAAGCTTATGAACTTAACGTTCTTCCGCCATCTTTTTTGACGTCACACACTGTACTTATTCCTAAGACCCAGGACGCCGCTAAATTACGTCAGGTTACATCGTACCGTCCCATTAGCCTTACAAACGTTGATTATAAAATATTTATGAAAATATTGGCTTGTAGGCTGCAATTTTTCATAACAGAACTGGTAGGACCCCACCAAACGTGTGGGGTAAAGGGGAGAACCATTGTCACAAACATCCAAAAAGCCCGTAGCGTGCTAGAGTGCTGCGATGTACACTCTAAGAAAAAATGGAAGAAAAAGTAGCACCGGCGGGTCTTCCTCCCTTCTACTGACGCGCCCCCAAGCGGACACGAGAAAAAGGGAGGAACGAAACGTTTTCCTCCTTCTCCAGGCAGACGCGAGAAAGCTTTCGCCCTCCCGACTCATCTTCTTTCGGTTTCGTTTTTCGAGCAGGTTGCGCACGTTGTTTAATAAATGCTGTTGAGTTGATTGAGCTTCAGCGGCAGCGAAGGCCGCCTGTAATTCCGTCTTCTAGTCCAAACGTGCAGAAAATTTCGGGTGCATCGACGTTTTTATCACTAATTTTATCAAACGAGCAAACGAAGCCGCTAGAAACAGCGAAGTTTCGGAGCAGCGCCGGCAGCGCCACTTACACTGGGTAAAATGGGCGTCTCCGGATTGCGGGAGTCGGACTCACGCGGAGCTACAGTAGCGAAACCACGCGGAAATGTGTCGACGTTTTCGACGTTATGGAAATCGCAGGAACTGCGTCCGAGACAGGCAGGTTTTGCTGCCGGCTGACTGGGTGTTTTCCGTGCTGAGGTCGGTTCTGGTTTCCGATGCCGAGTGCAACCGGCGTTCAACGTGGTTCTGTATTCGTGCGTGTCAGCAACATAGCAGCAACATCGTGATGGCAGTGTTGTGGGTTGTGAACAGAAGACTGGAATTATCGGCGATGTGACCGTGTGTTCGCGTATCAGTGGTGCAACAACAAGATGAGATGACGTAAACTGTCGGGCATTGATGCCGCTGGTCGGGCCGTGATCGGAGGGGGCGGGGTGTCGCAGGTTGACATTCCGCTTTACATTAAAACGTTTAATACCACTTGAGGGATTAGGTGCAATCAATCGACGTGCGGATTGCGAATAGTCATGTTGGAATGCTGGTTTGAACAGTAAGCTCCTATCGTACAGTGGCCAATGTGACTGTCGGTTGTCTCGTCTCCGAGAGCGATTGCGCTCTGGGGAAAGGACTGAATAGTACGAAATCGTGACGGAAAGTGCGTATATTTACAGTGTGGAATTTTAGCATTAAAAAAAATAGGTCAAATCGAAAAAAAAAGCTACCTTTTATTTTGCTGTTTAAATATACTTAGGTTCCTGGAGAAACTGCCCTCCAAGTGGCGCGCTGGGATGAGCGCTAGAAGCTTTCGAGCTCGCCACGGCGTAGCTCCGTACACTTAACACCTGCCGCAAGTCGCGGCTTTGAGTGCATTCAAGTTGATCGAAAAGCGATTTCTCAGCCCGTGAAGCATCGCTTCCAGCTGAGTGAATATCCGCTCTACAGAGATTAATTCAAGACGGCAATTGCAGCCTTGCGCGAACAGCACAAATAGAAAAACAAACACTACAATAGAAATACAGGCTACGACGTGCCGTGCGGGGAAACAAACTCATGGCTTCGAACCGCATTAGAGCGGCTTGATTTATTGGCTTTCAAATAATTACGGCATGATCGAGCGCTTGCTTTTTAATAAGAGATTCATCCCCTGAGCCATTCAAAATACTCTCAGAGGTATGACATTGCTGGGAAAAAATCGCCATGCTGGGAATATTTTTTGTTGCTTATTCAGTCACCGAGAAATTCCGAACGTTCAAAACGACCAGTATAAAAGACGGAAACGCAGAGCTCAGGTGTAGCGTTCGTGTCAGTCTACTGTTGTATTGATGTTTGTGTCTGCCATGTATGTGTATGTGCTCAATGTATGTTCACCTGATGCTTGTAGAATGCGTAGTGTGTGTATTGTAGAGGATCCTGAAGCGCAATGGTTGCCAGTGGAAATAGAAAATATTTTTTGTAGAACATGGATTGGGTTGTACCTAGCGCCACCTAGCCTAGCTACTTGCAATTACTCTGCTTGACCCTGCCATCTGGTGGCAAGCGATTTAACCTTCTTTCACGCTACGCGACAAACAGCGGCTTCGAGTTTGTTCTTTTGAGAGCGGCTTTTCGTTTCGCGGATTGAGTTTGCCATTCCTCCGTGATGTGCGGTTGACGAAGGGATTGTGACTCGTGGAACACCAAAGGTAAGACGTAAAGTGCGCGAAGTTAACTAGGTATCGGTTGTCTCCGTTTAACATCGCAGTGTTGTCGACGAGAAGACTGAGGAACTGATTTCGAAACGCAAGTTTCTGTACCTGTGGGGGAATCTGGCTTCGGAAATAAACACAGTTCGCGGAAAGCTCGTGTTACGCTTTTATTTGCTGGTCCTCCCGTCCCGTACAAGAGACGCAGCGTTCTCGTTAAGCCTTATTGAGCTCGATTCGCTCGGTTCAGCGCCGCCATAATGAGATGCAGGCGACGGAGGAACTAGTTGCTCCCTGCTTCAGGGACGAAAGTTTCTTCCTTTCTGAAGGAACATAGGTTACAAGACCGTTCCTCCCCTAAAGGAGGACTATCGGTACCCTTTTTACTAAGAGTGTAATGTATAGGATAGTAGTAATGCTTCAAATTGATCTTGAAAAGGCTTTTGATCGGGTGCCCCATGATGACCTTTTAGCTGTTTTAGATCACGTGATGCTCGACTCTGTTATACGCGAAGGCATGAGGCTGGATTATAGCGGGTGTACGACTAGTCTCATAGTTAATAAGTCGGTAGGAAGCCGTATCAAAGTGCAACGTTCTGTCCGCCAAAGATGCCCCCTTTCCCCTCTTCATTTTTGTATTTACATGAAGTCATTTTGTCTGACTTTATGTAAATAAAGTCAGACAAAATGACAAAGCTTCGGGTCTGGGACTGACCCGCAGCGCGAAAGCGAGAGGGCCCCAGTACTGTACAGATCGCGACACTGTTAGCGCGAACACGACATCGGCGCATTTTCACATTTTACTTCTAAAAAGTAGTATTAGCGAGCACGAAATTTTATCGCTTACATTATAGAACTAAATGAGCTCTTTCCGTAGCAATAATAACTTGGATGACATCTCTTCGTTTTAAAGACAAAAACTGCGAAAACCGGCGATCGCTTGTTCGCGCTAACAGTGTCGGGCTCTGTACGTCATTGGCAGCGCGGCGTAGAGCAACGCCGCTCCATCCACGGAGCCCCGATGACAATTTAGGCCTAGCGACGAGTACGGAAGATGGCACACACGGGGACAGCCGCCAAGTACGGCACCGAACGAGTTCACTCATTTTCCAGTCGCTAGCTTTTGGGTATACAAGCGACGAGTACGGCATATAGCGCACGCACGGCGGCGGCCGCCGAGTACGGCACCGTTCGAGTTCACGGGTTTTCCAATCGCTAGCTTTTGAGTATACGCACTAATTCTTGCTACATATGCTGGATAACTACCACGTATACAGAATTAAAACAAAATCAGCTTACATCCTATCTTTAGACGCCTAGCGCAACAGATGTAGGTGCCGCGCTTCGGCCTGCGTATTCGTTGAACGAGAACGATCCTGACGTCACGTTCACATAGACGGCTGATATTCAGTGTTGCCGGGGCCTCGAGCGGCTAGTTCCGGTTTGGTTGGCCGCGCCCCAAACAAAACTTTGAGGCGTCGATATCTTTAAAACTACGCACAATAACGAGAAAAAATTACACCTTGCAATTCAGTGACGCTGACTGCACTAAAAACAGTAATAATTCCAAAATCGGAAGTATGGACCGGAGTTGCCCTGTAAGTATTTGGGTGTTCCACTGGAGAACTACCGGGACAGCGAGCCTTACTGGCGTGGACAGGTCGCAAAGCTCCGGGAGAAGGCGGAGAAGTTGAGAGGTTCGGATTTTTCAATTTTCGCCCGTGCCACAGTTTGCAATTAGTTTTTGTTAGAAAACTGTGGTACATGCTACAAGTTTTACACTGTTCAAGAGTTACCGTTCAGAAATATCACCGCGTTTTTGCAGTTTTTATTTGGGGCTCGACATGGGAACGGAAGAGTCGTCTGAACCTGTTCCGGCGCGTACGTGACGGCGTACTAGGACTGTAACATTTGCTTTTGCGGCAGATTTTAATCGTTTCTTTTTCTTTCGCGACGTCAGTGACCCCTTTTTACGCACCGTTTGTCAAGTCAGACTGAGTAGTACCCTACCCGAGTTTATTGTTTCTGCGTCAAGTGAGCCAGGTGGTGTTTATGGTTACCTTAAAGAAGTTTATTGGTTCATGTCGATTTTTAGCAGCGCGTTTTTCTTTGGATTACTTAAGCGAAGTGTCGCGTAAAACGTTGTACAGGGACCTTTGCGATGTAGTACTTCCAGTTCCTTTGTATAGAGCTGTCTATTGTGCAGGCCCAGGACAAGACGTCTTAAAACGTGTTAAGAGAATGATAGTTTCGCCGGGTGTAAAGACCTTCTTTTTTAAATTGCACACCGGCACGCTAACTGTAAAGACGTGGATGACGGCGAAAGGAATCTTTGTCCCGTGCGGTGATCATTGTCTGCTCTGTAAAAAACCTGAAACAATAGAGCACGTCTTTCTGGAGTGCTGGGACGGCGTCTTCCTATGGGACGTCCTCCAACGTCCTCTGAAGAAAGACTTTCCGTTAGACGTACACGGCATCAGGTATCTGTCCATAGAAAATGAGGACAGGGTGCCCTTTGATATGCTAATGCTATTGGGCCTGCACAGCATTTGGAGGTGTCGGATGGCTACGCGCCATGCCGATATTGACGCGCGTGAGGCGGGGCACTATTTCCGCGAAAGTATTGCTTCTGTGGTTGAAACGCATAAAGCACAAGTGTGCGTGCCAGACTGGATTCCAGTCGTAGAATCCTTAATGACCATGAAACGATTTTAGGCGGTAGCGCCTTGCCCAGGGCGGTCTGGACTTTTCATTAGTCACAGTTTTTTTTGTGTGTGTGTTTTCTGTGTTTTTTGCATTGTCACTCTCCTGTATATATGGTCATCTACACAACGGCTTTAAAGAAGAAAAAAGCCTTGCGTGGTTAGGTCAGTAGCGTATCTGGCTCGCAACCGGAGGATCGAGGGTTCGAATCTCGCCTAGAACTCTTCGAATGTTTCCTTAAGGCAAATTAATTTCGTTATAAAGTGAAATCATTTAAGACATGCGGCGACCTTTTAATTTGCATTACATGTCATGTTTTAATCACTTTAATTCCAGGCCACGTTTCACTTGAGCACTGTGGGTTGTTTCAAATTTTGTCACGAGGTCATGGTGCTGTGACGTCATGACCCTATCGACCAATTAGGATTCGCGTCACGCCTACGACGTCGGCTTTTCTGCCACGACACCGAGGCCGACTTTCTTGCGACACGAGCTTCTTAATGATATCACGTTAAGAACGTCAAACAGTGGCGAGATTCGAACCCGGCCATCTCTGTGGGAGCCAAGCGCACTGCCTACTTCGCTAGCTGTGCACGCGGTAATATAATGTTTCTTGAAGTATGGCGCTTATACGCACCCGTAACGTCAATACAATGAAGTGTATTACCGGATAAATTAAAAAAGTAACCCAAAAGTGACGTGCGTTACTTATGATCGGTAAAAGCAACGGGAACGTGTTCCTTTTATTTTATGTTAACGGAAATCGGTAACACGTTTTTTTTTCTTTCAAGTAAGGTGTATCGTATTTTGTTACTTTTTTTTTTGGTAACGCCTGCAACACCGCGACGAATTAACGCTCAAGCTGGTGGAAGGATAAATCATGTGTGTCAATCATTGATTACTTTTTTGATATCGAAGCATCTTAAACGTTACGTCCCTGTCCAGGTGTCGACCTTATTTCAGGCACCATTCGAACGAGGTGTAAATGTGGGATACACTTGTGCACAGGAATTAGTGAATTACACTCAAGTGGCAGTCTATCGTGTATAGTAGGCTCGTTCGATTTACCTGCACCTCATCAGCCGGTGAAGAAAGGTGTAGGGAGGTGCACTCCCGGACGTATCTCAATACACATACCAGAAGAACACTGCTCTACACTTTTCTTTGCCGGTGCAGGAGGCGCGTGTAATTCTAACGAGCCTTTGTATGAGCGGGAACACCGGAGCGCATGGCCTTCGATACATGCTGAGCTACCTCGAAACTGATAAGACTGTGGACAGGAGAACGGGCTGCGAGAGTGTGCCCTTCCTCCGATGCACGCTGGATGCATTGGAAGTTCAGAGTCTGGGCATGGTCGTTGCTCCCCTTTCGGGGAGCAACCACCATTCCCAGACTCTGAACTCCCAATTGCTCCCCTTTCGGAGAGCGACTGGGAGTTCAAAGGATTAAATGCTGCCGTTAGTCCCTTGAGGCCAACTTTTTTCTTAGGGTGCAGCATTCCACACTATCAGGATTGCAGGTCTTAGGAGCCTATTATTGTGAGCTCATTTTGAGCATGCGCTCTAGTCAGTGCCCTCAAATATAGCGTCCAGTGAATACCCCCATTATCCCCAAGAGCGAACACAAGCGTCACTGCTGTCGCCGCGACCTGATTGGGTGAGGTGTACCGAGACGTCAGAGGAAGGAATCAGCTTGGCGATCTCGACTCCGGCTCGCTTCCCTACCCCCTTTCCTGGTTTGCGATCATGCTGACCTACAACATCCCGAAAAGAAGCCGGTATCAGCTTTCACCACCCGAAGATGTCTAAGTTAAAGAAAGCATGGGCAATGAAACTAAGGATGGGAAAGGCACCCTCAACGTCGGCCGTTGTGTGCCGCAAGCACTTTGAGGAGCGGGACTTCTTGTGCCCGGTGTACACGACGCTGGGTAAGACCGGTACCGACGTGCTTTCGTACCTTTTCTAAGCGTGTTTGTCACTTTTATATTTAAAATTAGGTTACAAGTATCGGAAGCTATCGGCAGAGGAAATTTCTCCGTCGATGAACCTACCCGTCCGCCCAAACGACGCAAGGCGATCGAGCGGGGTTCAGTGAAGCGGTGGCGTGGAGACTGTTTCACGCATCTGCGTTAATTGCGTTCGCATGCAATGATGCAACCGAAACGACCGTGACGACGAAGTCACCGGGAAAAGTGTTCGCCGTACAGAGCACGGCAAGTGATGCAAGGGGTAGCTGCGAGATGTAATCCATGAGTCAAGGTTGTTGCGGTGTTTTAGTCGTTGCGGTCGTTTCCTTTGCATGCGAATGCAACCGTTGCAAATGTGTGAACCAGCCTCAAGTGTTTTAGATGCTGAAATTCTGTTCCTTGCATGTTCACGAGTAAGGAGAATATAAAACCCCGTTTTGCGGGCATTTCAAAGGACATTTATATCAAAGGAATTTGGGCGGTCGGCAAATTAGCTCGCGACCCCACTCTGAGCGTCCCACTCTGCATGCACTGGTTCACAGATGGTTTAAAGGCCCTGGGTCTGAAGGCCTTGGAAATGGTCGTGAAACAGGGTTGTTTTACCTAAATGTAGCTTTTGCTTGATTTAATGATATAGTTCGTACACATGTGCAGGCATGTTTTGTTTTTTAGAACACCCGCAATTACTGGAAACGTGTTTGTATGATAGAAGGAGAAACGGCTGAATTGCCCCCCCCCAGTTGCTTGCATTAGATGATTTATTAAACTGCCCAAAATATACACAGCAATATAGTGCCGTAATTTAGAATGTTTATACTCTTTCGTGACATTATTTGTTTTATTCCAGCTTTTTTTTTCCCGGTTAATATACTCTTTAGTTTTATTTGTCATTTCCAGGTAAAAGAGACACCGCTGCAGGCCCCCAAAAGCTTCTTCAGCATCCACTATTCCTACAGCTGGACTCTCTGAAAGTAGAGAAAAACAGGAGGAACAGCAAGCACTCTAACTGCTGTCCAGTGGAGGATGCTGGACTAGCAGCAGAAAATGTGAAACCTGTGGATGAGGACAGATTGCGTGATAAAGCTTCTGGTATCTTAGCTTCAGGACAAGTTGATTTAGCTAAAATATAAATTTTAGAGCCTGTAAGGCGTAAATGGTATACAAATAAATCACTGGTATGTGCCTGTGTCTCTGCTTTATTTACGTTCTTCCTGTTGTAAGTTGAACTCTGACTCGGAGCTCGGGACGGAAAGAAAAAGAAGAACCGACAACGAGATGGCCATAAATCTCACGTGGTAGGGCGCAGCGTAAAACAAAGGAAACTGACAGGACGAAAATAAGTACACAAACAAGAAAGAAAGACGAGCACGAGGAAAGCATGTGGATATGTTCGAGTAACCTCATCGGGCTCCTGACGGACTGAGCTTTGCCCGTGGCCTCACGTGATGTTTACACCCGCTCGGGCGAACTTGAGCAAGACGAGATGTCTGCCGCCGCCATCAACCACCTGGGCGTGTAAAAAGAGGACCGAGAAAGAAGCGGAATCTGAAACGTCGGCGGGAGGAGGAGAAGGAAAATGACCACGGGACGACGGGGTCTCAGCCAGGCACGTAGCCAGGGGGGATGCCCATGGCCCCCCCCCCCCCCCCGATATCTTACATTTTGCTGGGACCTCCTTTGCCCCCTCCCCCTCATACAGCATTTTGTCATGGGCGCCCCCCCCCCCCCCCCCCGAAACAAAATCCTGGCTACGTGCCTGTCTCAGCACAGATCAAAGACGCCACGCAAATGAACTCTTCTTTGTTTAACGAAGCTTGAATTGTAGATTTAGACTAATAAACAGTTCGTATTGGGTTAAAACTTGATGTTGTCATTAAACAACAAAACTTTCTGGTGCCGAATCCCGGGATTAACCGCTAACGAAGCCCCGAACGAAGAAATGGCAGCTCAAGCTGGAATCGACCGACTGAGACGCAGAAGAGCAGTGGTCCGAACGTCAACAACCAAACTCCTGGACGAAATCGACGTTCTGCTGGCCACGGAAGACAGGCATACGGGTGAGCTTCAAGAAAAGTTTGAACTTCTGGTGTCCAAAGAATCAACGCTAAAGGAACTGGACCGCGAGATGGAAGAAGTTGTCGACCGCGAATCGATAGAAGAGGAGATGACAGGCGCGGAAGTTTACCATGAAAGAATCAGCGTAACGAAGACGCGACTGCGAAACAAACTGACAGAACGTGAAGAAGCCGCTGCCAGGTTATCTTTGATGCAGAACACAGCCGCATAACTATCGCAAATCACGGACGGATGACTACGACAGTGAAGCTCCCGAAACTTGAGATAACGAAATTCCAAGGGGACATACGAGCATGGCAAGGATTTTGGAGCCAATTTGACTGTACCATTCACCAGAACGAAACTCTCTCGGAAATCGACAAGTTCAAGTACCTCAAAAGCTCCTGACCGGAAAAGCTGCTGCGGCAATTGAAGGACTCGCCGTAACTGCCGAGAATTACAAAGTTGCAATCGACCTCCTGAAGGAAAGATTTGGTCAACAGGAGCTGATAATCGAAAGCCATCTGCCACGACTGCTAGAGATCAAACCAGTTCATGACTCCAGGAACGTCAATGCACTCAGAGCGTTATACGATGAAGCGGAAACGGGAGTTCGAAGTCTTGACGCCCTGGGGGTTCAATCGGATACCTATGGAACGATGCTCCTTACCGTTCTTCGAAAGGTCGTGCCGGCCGATCTGAGCCCGGAGTACAACCGGAGGGCCGCCTCACGAACAGCGAGAAAGCCTAACCAGCTGAGAGACTTTCTGGACTTCCTGAAAATCGAGATAGAAAGCCAGGAAAGAAGTTTATATGGGTCAGAAAATTTCATGCCACGAACCGAGGATCAAAGAAGCTTTCGTGCAAGCAAAGATCGGCAGAGTCGTTCTCCTCCTTCGGCATCTGTACTAACAACGGCAGCGGGCCTGGATGAAAAGAACTGTGTGTTGTACAAATCAGGTGCTCATCTGACTGCGGACTGCACATCCTCAATGACAAACGATGAACGCAAGCGTATACTGAAGGCTGAAAACCGATGTTATCATTGCACCAAGAGAAACCATCGAGCAAAGGATTGCAGAAGTGCAAAGTGGCTGAAGTGTGCGCAGCGTGCAGGGAGACACGCAAGTGCCATGTGCGAACCGAACTTCAAACCTCAGCATAAGGAAACCGGTGAAACATCCACTTCGGGAGAAGCGACACTCCAGTCAACGCTCAAGATCACAAACAAAGAAAGGAACAGTGGAAAGCGTGTACTTGTGCAGACAGCTCAAGCCTGGGCAGAAGGTGAAAGAGAGCGTTGCCGGATTAGGCTTCTCATCGATGGCGGAAGCCAGCGGACTTTTATTCGCCAAACCGTTTCCAAGAGGCTTGACCTGGAGGAACTGGGTGAGGAGGACGTGACCATTTTCACGTTTGGAGGCGCAGCAACGAAAACTAAATGCAAGCGAGTGGAACTGTGGCACCGCAGCCAATACGACAGAAGATGCGTAAGAATAGAAGCCCTCGAGGTTCCTCACATCTGCTCAGATGTCATGAACAACCCCTCCGGGGAACTGCGTGGTCTGCCTGACGGAATGAACCTCGCAGATGTGGAGCTCTGCGGCCACCCATGAGAGGAGGGAATCAGCCTTCTCACCGGAGCCGATCACTTCTGGGACATTGTGAACGGCGATGTCAAGTGCTTGGATGGGAAGCTGATGGCAGTCGACACCATACTCGGGTGGACACTTCAGGGTCCCGTTACCTCTACTTCTGCGACCATCTACTCGTCAACAACTGGAGTTATGAGGTTGACTGTGTCCGAAACAAACGACGCGGATATTTTAGCTCAGCTCAGATCATTCTAAGAACTTGAGCACATCGGAATAGCTGACAACGTGACGAAGACTTCAGAGACAAATTGCTCAGCGAATTCAAGAAATCCGTAAAGTTTGAGAACGAACGGTACCAAGAGTCACGGCCAGGCAATGAAGAAGGCTGTCCAGGTCAAGTGGAAAATGCTCACCAGGTTGCGGACAACAAAGCGGAAGAAAAGAAGGCAATGGTGCTGCAAGTAAATGCACCAGCTCTGTTTCCAGTTTTCGACTTGGAGAGGCACAACTCGTCAACCAAGGTGATCCGCGTGACTGCCTGGATCAAACGTTTTGTGAAGAATTGTGCCAAGACAGCAGAAAAACGAAACGGACCTCTCTCAAGCGAAGAACTGATAGAATTTGAAACGTGTTGGCTTACCATTGCACAAAGGGAGACTTTTGTACCAGAAATCACGAGCTTGCGTGAAGACAAACAAGTTGACAGAAAATCGATACTCAGGAATCTGAACCGATTCCTGGACAGCGACGGATGGGTTCGAGTGGGTGGACGATTGCAGCACAGTGACAACAGCGAGAATGTGAAGCACCCAATCGTCCTTACCGCCGATCACCCTTTCACCACCCTTCTCATCGCTGGGGAACACCGTCGGCTGCTCTATGCTGGGGTTCGAGACACGTTAGGACGGCTTTGGGAATCCTACTGGTACATCAGAAGACGACAAGCCGTAAAGAAAGTAATTCACAAGTGTTTCGCCTGCCGAAAACAAAGCTGCCTGCCCGCATCAGAGCCAGTGCATCCCTTGCCGGCGGACCGAGTCACAAGAAGCGTCCCTTTCAGCATCACGGGGGTAGACTTCGCAGGACCTTTGATCTGCCGTCAACGGAAAGGAAGCAGCAAGTGTTACATCGCTTTATTCACGTGCGCTGTTACACGGGCGGTCCACCTGGAGCTGGTGAGTGACCTCTCCTCCGCCACATTTTTGTTGGCTTGCAAGCGCTTTGTCGCACGACACGGAATCAGCACGACAGTATATTCTGACAACGCTCTAACATTCAAACGAACGTCGAAGGACCTTGAACTAATCTTGTGTGCCATTCGGTCAGAAGAAGTGCAGGCATACTTCTCGAATCACAGAATCCGTTGGAAATTTATCGTTGGGAGGGCTGCATGGTGGGGCGGATATTGGGAAATAATGGTGCGATTCGTCAAGGTGTCTCTGCGCAAGGTGTTGGGACGCAGCAGCTTGGATTTTGAGGAATGAACGACTGTCCTGGCCGAGGTCGAGGTTGTCATAAATTCTCGCCCTCTGACGTACGTGTACGCAAACGCCGAGGAACCAGAGGTGCTTTCCCCAGCTCACTTCCTGGTGGGGAGGAAACTAACGAGCCTTCCGCCACATCGACTACCAACGGAACCGCTACCAGCTGGAGATCAGCTTGCTCGAAGATGGAATTACCGCACTGCGGTGGTGGACAATTTCTGGAGACGGTGGCGGCGTGAGTATCTGCTCAAACTAAGGTCAGCGCACCTGGTCAAACCGACTGCCTCATCGGGACTCCAAGCTGGTGACCTAGTTCTTCTAAGGGAAGACCGTCTACCAAGAAACATGTAGAAAACCTGCAGAATAGAGGAGATCATTCAAGGAAGGGACGGCAGAGCAAGACCATGTAAGCTGATCCTACCCGGGGGAGGAAGGCTTCGCCGGTCCATTCAACATCTGTACCCGTTGGAGTTAAAAGAATGACCGTGCCCGCTCATTTCGGGGGAGATTGTTGTAGGTTGAACTCTGACTCGGAGCTCGGGACGGAAAGAAAAAGAAGAACCGACAACGAGATGGCCATAAATCTCACGTGGTAGGGCGCAGCGTAAAACAAAGGAAACTGACAGGACGAAAATAAGTACACAAACAAGAAAGAAAGACGAGCACGAGGAAAGCATGTGGATATGTTCGAGTAACCTCATCGGGCTCCTGACGGACTGAGCTTTGCCCGTGGCCTCACGTGATGTTTACACCCGCTCGGGCGAACTTGAGCAAGACGAGATGTCTGCCGCCGCCATCAACCACCTGGGCGTGTAAAAAGAGGACCGAGAAAGAAGCGGAATCTGAAACGTCGGCGGGAGGAGGAGACGGAAAATGATCACGGGACGACGGGGTCTCAGCACATATCGAAAAGGAACGCCACCAAAGACGCCACGCAAATAACTATTCTGTGTTTAACGAAGCTTGAGTTGTAGATTTAGACTAATAAACAGTTCGTATTGGGTTAAACCTTGCGGTTGTCATTAAACAACAGCCCCTGTATTTGGCCTCTCTCACTTGTGATTTTCTATGTATGACCCAGACCATATTTAACATGTTGCTCGAGCAGCGGACAGCTTCCCTGATTCGGCGTTTTTGCTTAAAAGCAGAGCAAAATTGTATACATAAGCTATCTCTTCATTCAGACCATCAGCAGCATTGTTTGCGTGAGATTTAAATATATTATGGTGCTCGTGCAAGTAGAGCCATATTTCTTTCTTTTCATATACCAGCTGTGATCCATGCGCTGCCTGCCCCGTCAACCATGTTTTGAATGTTAGTTGGACTTTTGCCTGCATATACAGGCCATAACTAAGTAAAACCATGCGTCAAAAGTCACGCGCTTCCTACGAAAAAGACGCAGAAAAATAGTAAATAAAAATGAGCGAGCCTACAGCTAACGTCATCAGAGGCCTCCGATGACGTTAGCTGTAGGCGAGGAGCGAATCAGGGAAAAGTTATGTCTTCGGCGTGACGTCACCCCAGTTCACCGTAAGGGGGCGCTACGCAAACTTCTCGGTGCTAATAAAGTATGCCTGAGAATTTAGAAGTCAAGGCTCAAATACACAAGCTAAGAACCCCCAAAAAAACACACGAAATTTGAAAAATACTAAAGCTGTATCATTCTGTGTTTGAATAATGAGGGTATCTACTGCGGCCATATTTAAGTTGATCATTCAAATCAGGAAGGCAATGAAGATATTGTTTTAAGTATATAAATGCATTCAAAAAGCAAGTGCTCCAAGTAAGCGTCGGCAAATCTGAATTGTAGTGCTGTAAACATTGTGGATAAAGCCAAATATTATGCCACATCCGATACGCTGGCACACAAAACTAGTCATTGCCGTGTTAACGATACCAACCTGTAAGCACCTGAATTTTCTTTGAAATAGCTTAGACGGTGTATTTTAGCGGGTCCAAATTTTAGAATATTAAAATCGAGAAACTTACGTTATCTTGTTTTTTTAAGCTCTGATCTTTGTTCAGGGCCACTAGACAAAAAAGTCGAAATTCGGTAATCCTAAGCCAATTACGTAAAAAGGTACAGTTAACTTTATACGTTTTTATTTAAGGGGCAAATTGTAGTTGAGGAATTACAGCTGGACCTATTTACAACCTAGCTGTGATGTAAAATTCTAAATAAAACATATTCAAAGAAAAACCTGTAGAGCGCGCGGTAGGGCGATAAATGTTATCCTTTTATATGGCTTCAAATCAATATTAAGCTTCCAAGGAGCTCCCGTGACGTAGGTTCCTCCGCTCCTCGCTCGCGTCCCACGGCTGACGTCTTAATCGGCACGGAGACGTGGTTACGGGGCCGGCACATTTAAATATCATCGCTTAAAGACATTCACTTAGATCACTTGATTACTTGAGAAGGAAGGTAATAGGCCGGTATTTCAAAAGCTAATCCTTACTTTTTCAATAACTTGAGATTTTTAGAACGACAGATTTTTCTCATGATGTAGAATACCGGAGACTGTGGTAAAAGCTGTGAAACTTGGTCGAAGAAAAAAGGCAGGGGGAAAGAACGTCTCAAACTCAGCTACTGCGTTTACTTCCTCAAAGATTCAGGTCACCGTTTACGGTTGAGGTGAAGACCAGTGTGGGTAGGATCGCATAACAAAGGTTGACTTTTTGACGTCGGTGTTCGGTGATTAGGTTGTGGGTATATAAGGCTTTAACGAAATAAACGCAGTAGCTGAGTTTGAGACGTTCTTTCCCCCTGTCTTTTTGCTTTGACCAAGTTTCCCAGCTTTCACCACAGTCTCGGGTATTCTACATCATGAGCAACATCCACCAGCTCGCCTGCGCACTCACTGTTTTTTCATTGTGATTATTCTCCCGGCTTGAAAACGGGTACTCCGAATTGTCAATTATTGGGATAGAATCAGTGGCGTCACTAGGCTCAGTGGCACCCGAGGCGATAGCACTCCGGGACACCCCCCCCCCCCCCCTTTATGACGCCACTATAGTAGGTTACAAGTCAAGAAGGTAGCGGCAAATGCCTCTCAAAGGGAATCATTATCCCTCCGCCACCTCCGCATCCAATAGCGTCCCATCGTTTCCGTGAAGCTGCGGCCAACGCGCGAGGAGGGTCTTGCCTTTTTGTACATATTTGCTTTATCTTTCGACTTTGACTTAGCATTATGGAAGCCACGAGAGGGAGATTAGAGTTTTCCCCTCCGATGAAAACAAAGACGACTTTCGGGGATTAGCTTCCCCCTCCCATAGATACAAAGGCTGCTTTCAGGGGCTCGGTCCCCTCCCCGATGAATACAAAGATCGCTTTCTTAAAAAGTAGGGGTCGGAGACAAGTTGGCACCACTCTGTGGCCATTATCTATCCATTGAAGCGGAACACGGAGCGTTTCCATTGAACTCTTCTTTCGATTGCGGAGGGATTTGAAACCGGCGCACCACGCTTGTGGGAGGAGCTTCTCCTACCTTCTTAACTTGTAACCGACTATAATTAGGATCACCGAATTATAAACGACTTATTTTCTTAATCCACCAATTTTGGTAAACCATGCTCCTGTCGGATACTTGGTTTGATCATTCCTTGGTAAGAAACTTGTAAAAACAAAGGGCACCATTCGGAATGGGAGGGAAATAAAGAAACGGCCACAAGTAATTTTACTGCTTCCAAAGGTAATCAAACTGCCCTTGTCATCATCTTGTAATTAATATATATTCAAATGATTACAAAAACTACTCCACAATGTAATCAATTCAAGTATTTAATTAGTTCTAATGAGTACCCCTCAAATACGCGCATGGTGGTTGGACCGACGCACGGGCGTTGCTTTCTTGTATAGTTTCGGTTTGAAGCTCAGTACGGGGGAATACAGGGTGAAACAAGGAGACGGCAGGCTCTTTAAATCGACCGGAAAATTCGGTATCTTAACCTATCGCGCTACGACTTTGTGCAGCGTTGCCCACAGATGGTGCATTTTTTTTTGTAAAATTTGCAAAGAACGAACTTACCTGAGAAAAAAGTAAAGAAAGAAAAAGGCTTAGCTCCTATGGAAACGCAGCGACGCCACCGGTCTGCAAACAACACGGTGCCGTTTCGCACGGGAGACAAGAGATGGCGCAAGCGGTCGCGACGCCAACTGCCGCCAGCGAACGAGCAGACGACGCCGAGAGCCATCGTGTTTAGCAGACAAGGAACTGCAGTTCCTTGTTGTTACCGCGCCTGTTTTTGTTTCTGCGGCTGTCGCCGTCTGCGGAACGCGAGCCGCTTTTGAGTCGAAAGGATCGTCTGCTAAAGTGCCGGCTCTCGGCGCCGTATGCCTCGTTCGTCTGGCGGCGTTCGTTGCGCCATCTCTTGTCTCCCGTGCGAAACGGCGCCGTGTTGTTTGAAGACCGGTGGCGTCGCTGCGTTTCCATAGGAGCTAAGCCTTTTTCTTTCTTTACTTTTTCCTCAGGTAAGTTCGTTCTTTGCAAATTTTACAAAAAAATGCACCATCTGTGGGCAACGCTGCACAAAATTGTAGCGCGATAGGTTAAGAAACCGAATTTTCCGGTCGATTTAAATATCTGTCATCTCATAGATTTCACCCAGTATTTCATGCGCGACGCTCCACACTACGAATTTTATAATAAAAGTTTTCACCTCGGCTGGATCATAACACGACGAGACGTCAATTCTGCTACAAAGGTATCCGCAAAGACAAACAAAAGAACAGTTAACTGAATTTGTTGGTTGCATTCTTACAGTGACCAATTGACGCCAATTCGCCTCATTTAATAATAATAATAATAATAATAATAATAATAATAATAATAATCATACATTTACTGAGTAAACATTAACAACAGCATCGTTCGAGCCAGCAAGGCTTGTCTGACTTGACCCAGGAGCCATGGTAGAATAAAAAACATAAAAACACATATGCAACTTACCTGTAAAATGCCTCAATAATCGATATAGGTAATAATGCTTATTTTAATTCACCTCATGACGACCAGCTTAACGACCGAGCTAAAGTATGCCTAGCGCAAGTCACCCCTAACAAGGTATGGTCCTATTAAGAAGCACCTTTTATATCAATATTATAAGCGTGGTTAACCATAGTTATCTTCGCGGTGGTGCTGTCTCTTTGCCCTTTTCAAAAAAGCTAGAAACGTATATAAGCCCCTTGAATATGTCAAACCAAAAGCGCCTGCACGTAGCAATCTATGCTTTTCGTCAAAGGTGCATTTCACAGGTAAGTTTCCCCTCGTAAAGTTATGAGGATAGGGCCAATTAAGTGAAAAATGGAGGGCAAAAAACCTTCCTAGGGTTAACGGCGGACGGTGACGAAGACGACCGAGTCGAGTGGCGGGGCGCGTTTGGCGCACGTATTGATAGATGGCGCTACCAACTTCTCCCGGCTTGGTTTAAATATATATATATATATATATATATATATATATATATATATATATATATATATATATACACATACAACATACATACATATACATATCGAAAGTGCCCGTTCCATTGACACAGCACACAAGAGAGCTTTGCGAAACAAATTGAGCGTCTGCTGATATTGGGCTTTTCACAGAGCGAATTGCTTGAGTTGGCGGAAAGCATACAAAAATAACGAAAGCCGGAAAAAAATAACTGCGATTACACATTTTTGCGGCCTTTAGTCATCGCGTACATGCACACATTCCCCCACGATATAAAGTAGGTCAACGCTACAATGTACCCGTAGTTTTTTCATCACCTATCAAGGTGGCAAGATTGTGCCGCCAAATCAATAACCCAGAGCCGAGCACAGACCCGTGTAGCAATAAATTCAACACCCGAAATAAGTTTACTGATGGCGTCACAGAGGTTGATAATCAAAGTCCTGTGTTGTGTGGGCTGTCGCATGTATGTCAGACGGGTAGGTGTGTGAACTAACCTGTTCGTGAGCATGAAGCTCCCACAAGATGAACTCCTTCATGACATCTTGGTGTTCATTGTAGCAGCTGCTTATGCAACCCTTGTCTTCAGTGACACCAAAAGTCTTCAGTGACACATTAAAAAGATAAAGTGTCAATGGAAATTCCTGAGCCCCTTTGAGATTAGGACTAAATAAAAACATGCATAAGTGACATGTTTTTAGCCTAATCTACAAATTAATACGAATTTCTAAAACGAAAGAACGAATTTCTAAAATACGCGTTTCGCCGCAATGCGTAATGACTTTCCGTTTCTTCATGGCTGTCAATGCTTCTGTTTTTAAACGAACTTCAGTTGAGATTGCTCCTTGTCTTGTTCTTTTTGCCTTAATCCTTGTGTTATTTCGGCGTTATTTTCTCTTGAATTTTTAGTCATTTATTTATAAATGCTTGTCTAGACGTTCATATTTTTCTCGCTGAAAAGGCAGCCAAACATTTATAAGGAAAATATAGAAAATTTCAAATATTTAGCAGTATTTCCTTGTCACATTAGTTGCCGCGTTTACAACCCAAAGTGCAGCAGAGAGGCCATGCCAGGTTAAGTGTTCCATTTTAGACAATGTCTAATCTCGCTTATTGTTACGAACTGTAACAGAGGAAGCTAAAATATTTCCAGCGAATGGCGTTGTGAAGTAAGATGTTGGAATATTTCTAAAAATACAATAAATCAGTTTATTAAAGGCCTTGTCATTGTGAACTTAAGTTTTACGCACGGTTACGAGGTATGACACTTTGAATGTCGTTTTCAAAGGCAAGGAGAGCAAATCTCGAGGTGCTTCAAACATATCGAATATGAAACATTTTATTCCGTTCAATCGAACGCACAAATTTTAAGACGGTAAATAGAAAAATCTCACAGTAGGCCATACATTCTTCATTTAGTAGCCCATCGACATCGTAAAGCGAATTTTTCGCATGTATTCGCAGCGAACTTGTTTTGAAATATATCATGGCGATTTTTGCATTATTACTTTTGCAAGCTAAGAATGCATAATTCTGAAGCATAATTTATGGGCCCAATTTCTTAAGAGTTGAATAAAGTCAAAGGCGACGCTAAAAACAACCAGGGTCTGTTTATCTTAGAGGCTATTGGCGGAAATGCTGAAGGGCACGCTGACTGCCTTTTTCATGCTGCCAAGAAGGTAGTCTATCGAAAAGTTATTTTATGCCCCCGCAGATAGTGCACATGGCGCTGGGAAGTAAAACATTTTTACTGCGAGACATTCAGCTACCATGCTTCGTGGTAAAAGCGTGATCGCTGAATAACTTGTTCACGCAGAAGCTTCCTCGATCTTAGAGTAGCAGACCCCGCAAACCATTCTAGAATGAATACAGCCGCAGCAAAACCGAGCCCAATTAAACATATAAAGAAGATGGCACCGATGTCATCCAGTGTCATCTTTCTGGTGCTGACAACGCCCTTTGATTTCTCTGCCAGTTGCGACCACGTCTTCATGTGGCTTTGCACCCATTGCTGCACTGTTAAAAAAGTGCCGTTATATTACAGAACCGTACTGCGCTAACTCTTCATGCCAGACGTTATCTGTAACTCTCCGTAATACCACCGAAGCCGTAACTGACAGTTTACATTATCATTCCCG
>JAZHYW010027819.1:0-36859 GCA_037355805.1 Ixodes ricinus
ACGGTCCTTCACGTGAATATCAGAAGCATTAAAAAATATTGGGACGAATTCCAGCTCATTGTTGGCGCACTTGAGACCGCTGTCGATGTTTTCGTTCTAACAGAAATAAACGTTCGGGACGTGGGAGTCGCGCAAGGCCAATTTTCTTTACCTGGTTTTGAGACTTTTTTTCTAACTCGTAACGATTCTAGAGGTGGGGGAATAGCAGTTTATGTTAAAAATACATGGTCAACAGTTACATTACAAATCCCATTCAACTATGCAGAGTGTCTCTCATTAAAACTCTGTAAAAACAGCTTCGTAGTATCTCTTTTAGCACTTTATAGACCGCCCTCGGAAAGCGTACGTAATTTTTTAGATGAGTTAGACACGAACTTAAAAAATATAGTACCTACTGATAACCTCTGTATTGTAGGTGACATCAACATCGACCTTCTTAAACCTTCGAAATCTACTGTTTGTGATTATTTAAATATCCTTTCAAACTATGGTATTGAAAGTACAATTCAGGCACCTACCAGGGAGGAGTATTTTTCTGATAATTTAGTTATCTCCTGTTTAGATCATATTAATATTAGAAACTTAGGTGCTCCTAATAGATCCACCGTTATTACACAAAAGTTGGCAGACCACTATTTTGTTGCCTGTCGTCTCAGCTTTGATGTCATCTCTGAACCAGTAGAACAATCGCAAGTAACAGTCATTGATTCACGTCACTTTGATAGACTAATTTCTGCCTATAACTGGGATTCGCTCATTGAAAATTGCAACTATCAGGAAGCCTACTCAAAGCTGGTCGATATTCTTTCAAACTTTAAGACCATGAGCACAAAAATCGTTAATATAAAAAAACGAAGAAAGAATCGGCCATGGGTATCTACTGACGTCCTTTCCGCCATCAAAGAGAAAGATGTTTTATTGACACGGTGTCGTCGTTTTCCAGATAATAAAGAATTGAGATTGCAATATCAAAGTCAAAGGAATCGTGTCAATGCCCTTATCCGTTCCAGAAAACGTCAGCATTTCCACGAAAAGTTTTATCGCTCTCGTTTCGACGCTTCTAAAACTTGGGCCCTCGTAAATGAAGTAAAAGGATGCACTGCTGCTTCTATTGATGACACAATAAAAAAACATTTTAAATCTGATATGACATCGATTGCTGACAGTTTTAATCGCTTCTTCGCTTCGGTTTCGGGCGTATCGCATGATGAAGCCATTTCACCCATTAATCTGGAACTTCCATGTTCAGCATCTGCATTTCTACCGAACATGTCTATGCAAGAACTACGTACGATATTCTTTAATTTCAAGCCAAATAAAGCACCCGGGTCAGACAGTATCCGCGTTGGCGATATTCGGCGCAATTTCGAGGCCTTGGGCAATGTTTTACTATATATACTGAACGGGTGTATAAGCTTCGGAGTTATTCCTGTTGGTTTCAAAAATGCGATCGTTAGGCCACTTTACAAGGGAGGTAAGCGTGATGACGTCGAAAGCTATAGGCCCATATCTATTCTTCCCTGTCTGTCCTTGGCACTTGAAAAACATATATTAAATACAATGACTGCGTTTCTTGAAAAGTTTAGCTTGTTATCACCATCCCAATACGGCTTTATCACGGGGCGTGGCACCCAATCGCTCCTTGAGGAACTCGTGGACACATTAAACACAACTCTCGACAAAAATAAGTTTGCCTGCGCACTGTTTCTAGACGTCTCTAAAGCGTTTGACTCTATCAGTCATAAAATACTACTGAAAAAAATTTACGACTATGGTTTTAGGGGACCATTTTTTCATATTCTTAAAGATTTTCTATCATGTCGTACGCAATATGTTTCACTTAGTAATGCCCGTAGTATTAGCGTCCTTTTGAAAGCAGGAGTACCTCAAGGATCTGTTTTGGCACCATTATTGTTCAATTTATACGTGAATGACCTCGCTAAAAGTGTTGCTGGATGTGAAATCTACCAGTACGCGGACGATACGTTGTTACTTTCACGCCATATAGATCTATCAAATGCAATTTCTTTATTACAAGACAATGCCACTCGGGTATTAGACTGGTTCGAAGCAAACTGTATTAAAGTGAACATTCATAAGACACAACTAATGCGTTTCAACAATCCCTTAAAGCGGAAATGCCCAGTCATTCCTTTCGTGTTCCATTCGTCGAAGTGCGCGCAGTGCACATGTACTCCGCTTCAGTTCAATCAAACAATCAAGTATCTAGGAATTTATTTTGATAGTGATTTATCTTGGGACTCTCATCTCAGTTACATTGCCAAAAGATTGCGAAGTGTCTCATGCATGTTATATTCTACTAAAACGTTTCTACCTTTTCCAATTCGAAAGATGATAGTCAACGCGCTTGCTTACGGTTTATTGCGCTATGGAATTACTGTTTATGCCAACTGTTCTATGCTCTGGCACAACAAAATTGACACTATTTTAAAAAGTATTCTGAAGGGAGTAGCGTACACCTCTCTGTCGACGCCAAGTGATGAGTTGTTTGAGTCTTTGTGTCTACCTCGTTTTTCAGCCCTATTTAAAAGATGTGTAATTAACAAACATTACTGGTTAAGTTCCTTTAAGACACCCCGTGTTCTAGCACGCAATCTGAGAGAAGGTGAACGCTTCGTCATTCCGCGTGTTTATACGAAGTATGGAAAACGTCATCGCTCATTTTATGTCCCTGATCTGTTTAACAGCTTACCAGATTTGTTTTTAGATATTGATTCAAAGCGACAATTAAAAAAGCTTTAAGGACAATATGCTAAAGCGATATTTCCTGTGTCATGTGTTTAAATCTTCTCGTCCCATTTTTCAGCTTCCTTCGTTCGTCTGTTCTGTATATTATGAACCAACAAACTCAGAATTTAGTTTTACTTTGGTTTATCTTGCTAAAGGTACAGTTCCTTGATGCTTTCAATGGCTTTCCATCAGTTGGTGATATAACCTGCAACTTCGGCATCGGGTTTCTTTTGTTGTGTCTTCTGTGGTTTTCTCTCATTTGTGGTTATGTGACAATATCTTGCAAGTGTTTGATCCATTTTGTTTAATATTTCTCCAATAATTGGAATGTTGTTTTGAACTTATCATTTTGCATATTAGACTGTGCTTTATAATATTTCTGTTATTTTACGCCGCTGCCGGGTCCAGTCCCACAAGCCGCTATTGGCTTTTGACGGACCCGCATTCACATGTATTGAATTGAAAGCTGCAATAAAATGATTGATTGATTGATTGATTGATTGATTGATTGATTGATTGATTGATTGAATATTAATATTATTATTACCCGTAGATATGCTGCAGGAGGGTGCTATACACCTGTTGGATTGATTTGCGTCAAGTTTTATTAATATGAATTGCTCAAGAAGAGAACTTTTCTGTTTTTCAAACCCGCTAAGGAGTGTTTGCCTACTTAGGTCCTTGATTTTGCATACGTCATGTTGTGCAGATTGTACATGTGTTCCTGTTGAATATGTTTGTGATGTTAAGTACATGGGAATTGTCTTCGAATTTGATTTATCCTGAAACACGCAGATGGCAAATATTTGCAAAAGAATGAGAAGAGTATCATGTCTACTGCATTTTATTAAGCTGTTTGTCCCGATGACGATTAGGATACTTATTATGCAAACATAGGAATACAGTATTTTAAGGTATGGCATGAATTTATTTGGATATTGTCCCAAGGCGATGGCATACCAGGATTAATTATATATTGAAACGTATGTTGAGAAACGTACCTTACAACTCGGAGTGTCTTGCAGAGGACAACTTGTTTAAATCGCTTCAGTTGCCTAATTTTGAGGCTCTATTCAAGCACACCAATATCACCCGGCACTACTGGGACAGTTCCTTTAAAAAACCCAAGTGTGTGACTAACCTTTCAGGAGCAATCAACGGTTTGAAGCTGCCAGAAAAAGAACGCGTTATGCAGAAAGCGTAATATATTTTTATGTACCAAAGATATTTACTGAGCTTCACGAAGGCTTACATAACATAGAATCAGTGCAAAAATTAAAGAAAGCTCTCAAGTGTGTTTGCTAAGGCCCACCTCAAGACCGCTCGATTGAAAATTGTATCATTTTTTATGTGATGTTTTGTGTATCCCTGCTCTAGGTTTTATGGTAATGTGCTGTCACATAGTGTGAGTAATCATATTCAATTAAATTATTTTTTACCTAAGTGTATCCGGAAACAAATTTTGTTAGCATTTGGAATTTTCTGTTTCGCTTCCCCAAGCAGCATGCTCATCAAGGTGTTGTTCATCATACAAGCCCTATACTTCGTTTCAGCTGAAGTTCAGATGCAGCGGATGCTACAGGTTGAGCTCCCGGCTTTCAGCGTCTCTGCCAAGCACGCGCGCTCGCGCAGTGCAAGCACTGTTCAAGGCCACATGCTCGCGCTTGTAGCATCGGCTGCGTCTGGGCTTAAGCTGAAACGAAGTATAGATGGCTTTGATGAACCCGTGTCTGGACCTGGTTTTATGTGTTTGTTTTTATATTATTATTATTATTATTATTTACATTATTATTACGACTACTACAACTACTATTACTACTACTATTAATATTATGTATGCTGAAAGGCGCCTTTTATTTCCCTCCATACATTAGTCCGGATGGGTTTAATGACTGCCTTCTTGAGATTGGAAACGCAGCAAGCATAGTCAATCCTCACAAACTAATATTATTAGGGAGCTTAAATGTCCGGGGTGCATGCTGGGAGACAAAAACTATTTCTTCGAGTTACCACAATGTCGCGTTGAAAAGCAGTTACCTACTTGACTTTATCTCCATCATGGGTCTGAGCCAATTTAGCAGGGTGAAAAATTGTATGGGAGGACTTCTTGGACTTTGTCTCTCAAACTTTGAGGACGTTTTGATTGTGGAAACTAAATTTCCTATGGTGTCGAAGGACAAATATCATCCTCCTTTTAAACTAGCCTACACTTTTACTATACCTGTTAATCGGAAATCGAAAGCAAGATTCAGTCAGGTAAGAAGGCTGCGCAACTTCGCGTCTGGTGACTATGTAGCGTGATAAAAGCATTTTTTTTACTTCGAACGCTCGCCCATTCTGGAATCTTTTTATATTAATCATAGGGTTGTTCAATTCACTAAGGTTGTACAAGAGGGAATGGACCACTTTATTCCCATTAAAAAAACTATTTAAAATTTTCTTACTGGTTTTCACCAAGTTTGAAAAAGCTTAAAACAATTCTGTCACAAAAAAAATTGGTAGCTCTAAATGGGAGTGCAAATTTAGACAATATAGGCACCTTTGCAAACAGCAGCAGAAGATTGCCTATAAAATATACCTGGAGTCAGTGTGGGCGGATTTAAGGCGAAACCCCAATAACTATTTTAACATGTTCGCATTCATGGTGGAGCACTGGAGCACTCTGAACTTTATTTGTTCGTTGACGAGCGTAAAACTACGATCAACGTAAGCGACGCCTTCGCGTGTCATTTTAGTTCTGTTTGTACGTACAATGCAGATGGTTACCTGCAGCCATCATCCTCCAATGTGAGTGGGCACATTTCTTGGCTGCCTGAGGATGAAGATATATCTTACGACTTCACAGTGCATAAACGTTTCACAAACAGGCACTCACTCGATTACAGACACAAAAGCATGAGCAAAGCAAATTGTTGTGTGTATGCTTATACAGCCGGAAGTTACTCTGCCCCAGTGGGCGTCTGGTGTCTCAGCTGTAGATGAGCAATTTAGCCAGTGTGGTACAACCGCCAACCTGGGGTCTTTAACGTGCACCACGCAGTAGTGATACACGACCGCACGCTGGTACGATGCTCATCCAGATCGAAACGGGCAGGGGTGGGGATTGAGCCCAGGACCCCTGGGTTCTGCAGCAAGAGCTTTCGCTCCCCGTGCTCCGTACTGGTGTGCACTACACCACTCGGCCACCGATCCTTCCTACAAAAGCATGAATACAGCGCTGAACTCACACCTCTTTGTATTTTGTCTTCGTTTTCTTCTGCGTATTGTTAAAACAAAACCTGTAAATTTGTTTGTCCTCGTTTTCTTCTCCGCCTATTAAAACCAATTTTTGAAATAGTCCACGATTATCTTCTTAAGGTAAGGTAAGCTAATTATTTTTGCTGATAAGGTGAGAGATGGGCTTCTCACGGATCCATAGTCAAGCCTGGCAATATGCTTCGCTTCAATTATTTCCCTTGTTAGTTGGTTGTCGTCTCGGTCAAGTACTGTGCAACTACGTAGTTGTGCCGCACACCTCCAATCCCGGCAGTGCAGACCTAGATGTTCTGAGTTGGCTCTAGTAATATCATTGTGGTGTTCGCGAAGTCGATCGCTAAGGCACCATCCAGTCTGGCCGAAGTAGCGTTTTCCACAGGAGAAAGGAATGGAGTGCACAACCTTTTCTGTGCACTGGACAAAACTGGTTTTTTGCTTCTTAGTGCAGCTCTCTGATCGGTTTGAACAAACGTTCGCTTTCTTGCAGAAGCTGGAGAGCTTGTTCGGAGCTGAGAATATCACGTCAATGTTGACTTTTTTCGCTACTTTTTTCAATCCATGGGAGTTCTTAATATAAAATACAACAATATGCCTAGTTGACCTGTCTCTTGGTGGAGGTTGAGTGACCTCCCATCTTTTCATATATTTGAGGACGTTCTCTGCAATCAAAATTAGTGAGACACTGGGGCACCCTGCTGATGTTAGGCGAGAGATTTGCGCATCGAAGCTTGTTTTTATCAAATGTTCGCATGATGTGTTAAGTGAGTTTTTGAGGCATAGATTCGCGATGCCTCTCTTGACCAGCTTGGAGTGAGCAGAGTTGAAGTGAAGTAGCGGCTTTTTTCCCCGTGGCTCAAATGAGCAGCATACGTGATCGCTCGACACGGAAGAGGAGCAGGGGAGGATACGGAGGAAGAGGAGGAGAGGGTAGAAAAAGGAGGGGAGGGTATGGAGTACCTCCTCCTCCTCCTCCTCCTCCTCCTCCTCCGTACCTTCCCTTCCGTACCCTACCCTCCTCCTCCTCAAGAGCTGCGCTCTAATTCCGCATTACAGAGATTTGTAAACGTATTTTAATTTTTTACATCCATCCTTTCTTTTATTAAAAAAAAACTCGTTAAGATCAGAATTATTTTGGAATATTTGAAAAAAAAGCAGTCTTTATCCCTCTATAGAAATCTGGCAACCGTGGACATGTGGCTAACTACAGACAAGTTTGTCCTCTTTGCACCTTTCCTATGCGTTATGAAAGGGTCGTACACACACATTGTATTTTTGTTTAAAAAATGTAATAATTTCGAACCAGCACGGGTTTGCCTCTGGACGCTCGACAACAACAAATAATTTCATTTATGTCTTTGGCATCCAAAGTAGTCTGCAATAGAGGGTAGCTCGACGTTATTTACTTTGACCTGAGTAAGACTTTTGACGTGGTTGATCATCGCCTATTAATATTGAAACTTGTTGATATTGGTGTTTGTGGGGGGCTTTATGAGTGGTTTCAGACTTTTTTTGTCAAATAAAACTTGCCCTGTCCGTGCCAATGGCGAGTTCTTTCCGGAGTATTGCGCCATGTCCGGAGTACCTCAAGGATCAATTTTAGGCCTTCCTCTTTTTTCTATCTTTGTTAACGTTCTGTGTAAACATATAGAAAACTCTTCGTTTTTGCAATATGCTTTCCCTCTTGCTTTAAAAATACAGTTAAGGACTGATTGCACGTCAAGAGCTTAAGTGCGGCCGTTCTATCGTCCTCCAACATTTCCGAAAATGGCAAATAAACATATGGCAGTTCTAAAACTAGAAGACCACTATTTTCGCTTAGCGATGACTGATGTCTAGTGAACAGCCCTTATATTGTCACGAATGAAGGGCAGATAGACGTTTAATGCTGTAGAAAACTGAACGTTATTTAGGGAGCGTGCTTGTGCTTAAAACAAGAACAGAGGTAGAGACGTCGCGGGCATCGAAGGTGGCGTGGCAGTTGATCGAGTGCTGGTGAAAGACTGATCGTGCACATCGCGGCGCGGCTTGTTTTTTGTACTTCCTGGGTATCCAGAACATTCGACCAAGAAAGATTAGCAACATTATATTACGAGGGCGAACGAACTAGAAAGTTTTCAAACCTTCTCGAACCTATGATTAACATACAGAAAGATAAAACAAGCGCTGCCGGGATTAGGACCCCGGTCATCTGCGTGGGAGCCGAACGCGCTGCTTACTTGGCTAGCTGCGCACGCGGCAATATCAAAGGCTAAAGGGCGATAAATCTATTTTTCTGCTATTAAGCTTCATATCCTCTGCCATTCTAGATAATTGTTTCATCCATAACGTCTAAAAAAAAAGGTTTGAAGTTTTGAGTTTCCAACATAACGTTTATTGCATGCAGAGGTGGAAGTTAAGTAATTAGAGCAATTTCATTTCTTTTGGCAGTAATTAGGAATGCAATGGGGCGAAAATTTGTATATATCTTGATCATTTTTTTAAATCTTTAGGTGTATTTTGTTTGTTTGCAAAACGGAAGGACCCCTTTCTTACCAAGAAAAAAAAGAAACAAAAATACAGTTTCGGGCGTAGAATGAAACGAAAGCAAAAATAAAATGCATTAGGGGACTCATGACGACACGCATTTTGAAGACCACACACCGTTTGAGTTGAATTGTTCAATAGCTCGAGCGTGAGCACTCGGATACACAATAATACTGTACTTCTAGAAGAATATATAAATAATACACAGAACGGGTAATTGACAGAAAAGAGAACACACTTAACCTTTTTTTTTTTTGCTCCTGCAATTATTATTGCTAAGGGGGCATGTAGAAGCCTCTGTTGAATCTGCTCGTGGCATGAGTCTTACGTCTTGTAGAGGCCAGGGATAAAAGCACCCTTCCTGCAGATGCCTCTTTACTCTAAGCGCACACGCTTCTACGGTGCCACGGTTTCCCGACAAAACGTCATGTAGAGGAAACAAGCAGCTTGCCCCTGTGTGAGCACAAGTTAAGAACTAGCCAGGAATTCGGATTGCAAATATTGACACAATAAAACTAGGAGGCATCCATGACTGTGTAATGGTGTCGTAGAATCGAAGAGGTTTTAGCTGAGCTGGGCACTAACCCTGGAGCGGGTTGTACTTTCGGATACTACGAACAGACTCCACATTCTCTTCACTGGTCAGGATATACCATTCAAGAGAGGATTAGTTTACTGCAGAATGAGATCATAGAAAAAAATGTGACAAGTGTGGAACTACTGCCGGGTGTTTGCTCAATTTAGAAGCTAGAAGGATCTTTAGATTTGTAGTCGGTTAGAGAAGAATTTGGGGACAGCGTTAGCCTTCTCTTTTTTGTTTTCTTCATCGATCTGTATTGGAATAGGTGAGAGAAATCAGGCGAAACCGTTGTATACTGGTATAATGTAGTTCTCTGTAAATAAAGTTTTGGTAGAAAAATAAAACGGTTGCGTCCTTTTGTATAATCCATTTCACCCTTCGTCTAATCGGTGCTGCTATCTTGGAATCACGTGACACGGCCGCCAATTAGGTTGCTTCAACTCGTCGCTCCTCGCCCCCCTCCGCCGCATTGGCGAATGCGGTGCATTCGTGTTTCTCGTACTTATTAGTTACTATATGTTAGCACGCCATATGTCACATACATAACTTCGGCAGTAAATGTGTAACTCGTTTTGACAATTTTCACCATCGGCGTCCCGGATACATGTGAGGAGGCTACAGGAGGCACATAAATCAGCGTTAGCACGGACGCACATTAAATATTTAAATGGCTAACTGCACGAGGCTTCAAATTTCAATTATTTATGACAAACCAGGGTTTCTGAATTATCGTGGCGGAATATTCTCATTAAGAAGGGCAAGGTATATTTATGACCCCGCATTCAGGAATTAAGGAAAGTTGCTTAAACAACGAAAATAATCCCCGGAGAAGGGGAACAAGAGGGACAGAGGACAAATACAAATCTCCAAACACAGCTAGGCGGCTGGTGCGCGACCGAAAAATTCCCGCCTGGTCCGGGTATCGAACCCGGGACCTCTCCATTACAGGTGGAGCGTTCTACCAACTGAGCCTAACCAGGGGTTAGACGTCAGTAGAGCAAACGGGTTTTATCAGCCGCCACCAGTCTAACACCAACAGGGGTGAAGCTTGCAATTTAAGGTTACAATTATGAGGCAATTAATTGCAAAGGTGCAAGCGAGCTGGACAGAATGACGAAACATAATCCCTGGAGAAGGGGAACAAGAGGGACAGAGGACAAACACAAATCTCCAAACACAGCTAGGTGACTGGTGCGCGACCGAAAAAATCCGCCTGGTCCGGGTATCGAACCCGGGACCTCTCCATTACAGGTGGAGCGCTCTACCAACTGAGCTCAGCCGGGGCTAGACGTCAGCTAGAGCTAACCTAGCCTAACCCAGCCTAGCCCAACCCAGCCCAACACCAACCGGGGCGAAGCCTGCAACCCAAGGCCAACCCAACCCATGACGCAACCCAACCGCAAGGTGCCTAAGCGAACCTGGAACCGAACCTGACCTAACCTAATCCCTAGGCAGACCAGGCGGACATCACCAGTAGCGGACAAAGTGACCTAGCCATCTTTGAAATCTCCAAATCATCTACGCTAGTCCTGACTAGCGCCGTTCGACCGAAAATTAATCCCGTCACTCTTGTCCGGGTATCGCTTGACCTCTGGGACCTCGTCCATTCACAGGTGGAGCGCTCTACTCATGCTTGGGCTAGCTATGCTACACCTATACCTAACCTAATCCGTAATCACTAATCTTACCTAACCCTTAACTTGAACTCTAACTTCATAACGCTGGCGGCTAGACTGTGGCAACCGGTGAACCTTCGTTTGCTCTACTTGACGTCTAACCTGGTTAGCCTAAGCCTAACACTCACCTGTAATGGAGAGGTCCCGGGTTCGAACCCGGACCAGGCGGATTTCTATCGGTCGCGCACCAGTCACCTAGCTGTGTTTGGAGATTTGTGTTTGTCCTCTGTTCCTCTTGTTCCCCTTCTCCAGGGATTATTTTCGTCATTCTTGTCCAGTTCGCTTGCACCTTTGCAATTAATTGCATCATAATTATAACCTTAAATTGCAAGCTTCACCCCTGTTGGTGTTAGACTGGTGGCGGCTGATAAAACCCGTTTGCTCTACTGACGTCTAACCCCTGGTTAGCTCAGTTGGTAGAGCGCTCCACCTGTAATGGAGAGGTCCCGGGTTCGATACCCGGACCAGGCGGATTTTTTCGGTCGCGCACCAGTCACCTAGCTGTGTTTGGAGATTTGTGTTTGTCCTCTGTCCCTCTTGTTCCCCTTCTCCAAGGATTATTTTCGTCATTCTTGTCCAGCTCGCTTGCACCTTTGCAATCAATTGCATCATAATTATTGGCTTAAATAGTCAGCGCATGAAGCATATTTGTGTTTGCTGTCCGAAGTCCGAAGCGCACCTTTTTGCACATGGTGCTCCGGCGGCGACATCACGCTGATGACTTATGATGACGCTTGATGACATTGCGCTGATGACGTATGATGACATTTGATGACAGCACGCTCATGACACAGGATGACGTATCTTTATGGCCATCTTTTGGGAAGAACGCCGACGACGCTGACGACACTTGTTTTTCACCTACTGTGACGAGCGAGGTCGTCCTAGAGGTCTAGGACGACCTCTACGACGACCGCAAGGATGACGCCAAGGACAGCGTCGTCCTCGAGCATACGTTTGAACAGCGCGTGCCGCAAAATCGCAATTTTTTCGTCATTTACTCCGAATTTTCGCTCAATGGGGCAAGTAAGGCTTTCGCCTTCGAAACTGACCAAATTGAAGCCACTCGATGGTGGTGATGATGATGTATGTGGCTTCCCTTTGGAACGGGGGTCACGTAGTAATCGTGTCCAAGCCGGTGGGCTCCTTTGTGTAGCCCGTCACATTATTATCTTTTTTCCACCAATTCGTCAGCCGCTGTTTTGTTTTCGGACCACCCATCTCTCCGCGGGGTGTGCTCCGGAGTCGGCCGCCTCTTGAAATCCCAGTGCTTCCGCTAGTGGCGGCGCTTGTGCAGGCTGTGGAGCTGTAGTGGCTGTGGCTCCACAGCCTCCATGCACACTCGCCGGTGGCGTCACCTGCCGTCCATTGCAGTGGCTCGATGCTTGGTCGGTTTGGTGTCGGCTAGCTCCCATTTTGGCGTCAGGCCCGGGCAGCGGAGTACCAGGTGTTCGATTGTTTCTGCTTCTTGATCACAGAGCCTGCACTGTATGGTCATTATCGTCGGGTCGAACCGCTGTCGATATGCCAGTGTCCGTAGCTCTCCTGCTCACGCCTCAAACAGGAGGCGGCTGCCCTGGCTGTTGTCATAGAATTCCTCAGCTCTGATATTATGCTTGTGGGCCCTGTATACGTCTAGGGTCGACTTCTTTCCTGCCTCCTCCATCCAGTGTGCCAGTCTCCACATCTCTTACACGCCCTCTCACCTTCCTTATCCACTTACCCTCCGAATCTTCCTGAACTGGGTCGGTAAAGAAACCGTTTTTCTTGCGGAGCTGGTAGACGCGCTTCATCCACCGTGTCTGTAGGCATCGGAGACACAGATAGTCAAATATCCGTCCGGCCCATCGACTTTTATTCATGTGGAGGAGCCGTCCTTGATAGCAAAGCTTGCTGGCTGCCTCCCTTGCCTCGAACGTCGACCATCCCCACGTCTCCCTGAATCGCCTCAATCGCCACTTGTCCATGGCAACCGAGTGCCTGCCGGCCGACATCCCTCTGCCTGCGCTCTAACCAGGCTCGTGTGCCAGCCATGACACAATTTATTTCATTGGCGAACGTAAATCCAGGTACGTGCACAGCCTTCCATAGTTCCCTCACCATCAGGTATCTATTGCCGCTCCACAGGATTCGCCGACGTAAGATGTTTTGCCCTCTTTGTGCCCGTCTGTCGAATATGTGCTTGATATTTGTCACAGTAGTCGGGCGCGTCTCGTCAGTGTCACTCCCCAGATATCTGTACCGATTCGACACCGCGACAGCTTCCTGTTGCAGTCTCAACACTTTGCTTCCTGTGCAGTTCCCAGAGAACTGCACTACTGCTGATTTTAAAACGTTGAATTTAAGTCCCAGTAGTGCCACTTCTTCTTCACAGACGCCTACCAACTTTTGAAGTGTTTCCATGTCCCCCGCCATGAGTACGAGGTCATCAGCGTATGCGAGGCCCGGCAATGTCCAGTGCGTTTCACAACCCTCTTCTACGCGTGTGAGTGAAAAACCGAGCCCTGACTTCAGGAGATGTCGTTCTAACTCGCGACAGCACCCTCCATCCGTCAGTCAGGTAATTACTGTAATAAGACGTCCTTGCTGAGCGTGCGACACCTAAAGGGGGCGCGCCGATATAACCGATGTGCTTGTCAAATGACACTGTCCGGAACCGCATCGCGGCACCACTGTCTTTCGCACGCTTCGTATTATAACTCAGCAGCCAATCAGGCTGCGGCGTTACTCATTATGCGCGCCGAAAAAGGAATTAAACAGCGCATGAAGATAATAAGCCCTGCCTTTCTCACTTTGTAAGTGAGAACGGCTTGTTTTGGCGGGGTATAAAATATGGCATGCGCGTTGTCACGCTGTATGCCGGTGTCGGTTTCACTGACATTGCGGAAATTCTAAGACTTTACCCATATTTACAGTGGTGACATTTTAAGCAATGGAGCAAGATACAAAAACCCTGCATTTTCGTGAAGTAAAAGTGAATTCTCAACATAACTGCTCGCTGACTTGCACTGACGAATATATGTTATCTGACCGTTTTATTGCGCTTTGTTTACGTGACTGTTTTAACAACCGCTAATATCGGTAGGACAACCGTAATATCTTCACAGTACCTTGCCTGTGATAAATAAAGAAGCTAATGCTAAACACACAGGGGTAATGTGGGGGCATCCGCGATAAAACGGAACCCTATTTTTTTCGCATCGCAAAAATTATCTAGGCTTTGAGGAGATATCACAACTCCGTCAGAACGTAGCCCCAGCAGTTCGAACAAGACGCCAGAGTTTCAGTATCAACCGGGATCTTATTCAAAACTTATGTGATTTGCTGAAATTTTCAAAGTGACAATAGGGCTTATTTTCACCCGTTTTTGGTCTCTGTCGCCATGCAGCTCAAAGTATTCGAAAGCTCCGCCGGCCGCCAGTTTTTCCATTGAGATGTTCAGAAAATCGCTTATAACTTTTGAATAAGATAACGAATTGGTGTTGAAACTTTGACATCTTGCTCGAACGACTGGGGCTACGTTCTGACAGAGTTTGGGCACTCCGCGATGTCTAGTTTATATTCGCGGTGCGAAATCCAGGGTTCGGTTTGCTCGCGGACGCCAGGTGTAGCACCGAGAATATTGATTTCATAAGTTCAGGTTAAACAATGTATTAAAAACAGACAGTGCGATTTATAATGCACGCCTTTTCCTCCACGTTAATAATTTTGTTCTCTGTCTGAAGCTAAACGTGCGTGAATTTGTTCCAAATGTATAGCAACATTGCACAGTGTGATTCTATGGCATCGGTGGCTGTTTGAAGGAATGGCTAAAATCGGTTCCTGAACGCATCGAGCTAATATATATATTAGCTCCGGATTCCGGATTATTTTCCGGATTTGTATACGATGGTAAAGTCATATTCTTGAAGTCGAAGCGACCAGCGGCCGAGGCGGCCAATAGGATCTTTCAGTGACGACAGCCAGCAGAGCGCGTGGTGATCAGTTATGACACGAAAGGGACGTCCAAAGAGGTATGGGCGAAATTTACAAATTGACCATACCACAGCCAAGCATTCCCTCTCAGAGATGGTGTAATTACGCTCAGCTGGTGAAAGGAGCCGGCTGGCGTAGGCAATTACTCGTTCTGTTCCAAGTTGATGTTGCGCAAGAACAGCTCCGATGCCGTGACCACTGGCGTCGGCTCGAATTTCGGTGGGTGCCGTGTCGTCGAAATGTCCAAGAATGGGGCTTGATGTCAAAGCAGCCTTGAGATACCCGAACGACGACTGGTGTTGATGGTGCCATTCGAAAGGTTGATTCTTCTTGAGGAGAGAGGACAGTGGTAGTGCGATGTGTGCGAAGTCTCGAATGAAGCGGCGGAAGTAGGAGCAAAGCCCCAAAAACTCCTAACGTCTTTCGTTGATTGAGGTTTGGGAAAATCTTTGACTGCCTGGATTTTTTCTGGGTCTGGGAGGATACCATTTTTGTCGACGAGGTGCCCCAGAACTTTAATTTGCTGACTTCCGAACCGACATTTTGATGAGTTGAGTTGTAGTCCAGATTGTTGAAAAACTTCAAGAACTTGCTGCACACGTTCGAGGTGTTTGGAGAATGAGTCAGAGAAAATGATTACATCATCGAGGTAGCATTAGCAGGTTACCCATTTTAGGCCTTTGAGGAGACGATCCATCATTCTTTCGAACGTGGCTGGCGCATTGCAAAGACCAAAGGGCATCACCTTAAATTCGAAGAGTCCGTCAGGTGTGATGAACGCAGTTTTCTCGCGGTCCGATTCGTCCACGCTGATCTGCCAATACCCAGAGCGTAGGTCAATGCAGGAAAAATACTCAGCGCCATATAAGCAATCGAGAGTGTCGTCGATACGGGGCAGAGGGTACACATCTTTTTTTGTTATCTTGTTTAATTTGCGGTAATCGACGCAGAAGCGCCATGATCCGTCCTTCTTTTTTACTAAGACGACAGGAGAAGACCAAGGACTTGACGAGGACTGGACAACGTTTTGTGACAGCATCTTATTGACTTCATGTTGGATAGCGCGACGTTCGCTCGGTGATACTCGGTAAGGACGGTGGTGGATTGGAGGTTCAGTACCGGTGTCGATTCGGTGAGTAACTGCATTTGTCTGGCCAAGAGGACGACTTGGAAAGTCAAAGATGGTGTGGTACTTGGAAAGCAGGTCGTGAAGTTGATGGATCTTATCCTCGTCCAAAGTCGGATCAATCATGGTTGTAATGTTGGCGAGGGCAGGGCTCGATAGTTGCGTAGCGACGGTGCTTTCTGATTGTTCCTCGGAAATGGCGGCGACGACACAATTGATTGTAGGGAAACTTCGCGCAATAGTCATACCTTTCGGTAATATTTGATGACTCTGACCAATATTGACTACCCATAAATCTGTGGCACCACTTTGGATAGTTGCGACGCAGTGTGGTAGTGCAAGTTGCCTTTCAAGCAAGATGTTCATATTCGGTGTGATAATGTAGTCACCGTCTTGGATCGAGTGGGTCGTTGTGACATTTATGGCGGCAGCAGACAAAGGAGGAATGCGTGATGTCTCAAGACAGCATAATCTGGACACAACTGAGTCAGAAACGTCGCAGGACTCACTGGTATCGAGCTCAATCTCGCCTTTGGCACAGTCGATGAGGGCCGAATGTGAGGAGAGAAAGTCCCAGCCGAGAATGATCTCGTGGGGACAGGTTATAAGGACTGTAAAAAGGATGAAGGTAGTCTTGTTGTTAACAATTATGCTAGCGCCGCACATGCCATGAGGTGAGATAATGCCGCCATCTGCACCGCGGAGCGTTTTCGTGTCAGGTGGCGTCAGTACTTTTCGTAAGCGTCGTCGGAGGTCTTCGCGCATTATGGAAATTGCGGCTCCGGTATCGACAAGGGCTAATGCGCTAATACCGTCAATATGAACCATGAGTCGATTATGAGATGTAGCGACGATATTGTGTAGAGGATTTGCGGCTATAAACTGTGATGCAGCCTCACCTCCTAAAGCTGCATGGTTCAGTTTTCCGAGGATCGAAGATCATGGGACGGCGAAACGGGGCGGCGAACGAGTGGGGACAATGATTGGCGGCGACGCGGGGACTGAGGGCGAGGGTTCCGCGATGAGCGATAGAATGTTGCATCTTCACTTGGGAGGCCATTAGAGGGAGAAGCGAAGTTTCTATTGTAATAACGATCCGTCATTGGTGGGTAGAAACGTCCGGTTGTTTGGTTGTCGGTTGTTCCAGCGATTTCGACAGTAGCGGGCGACGTGACCAGCCATACCGCAAGTAAAACAAATGGGCCGGTTGTCGGCGGTCCTCCACGTGGCGGGATCACGTCGGTGGTATGATCTGAAGGATGGCGTCGCAGTTGAAGATTCACAGGCGCAGCATTCGGGCGTATGTGCCTGTTGATCAAATGATGGCCGAAGACTTGGACGCGGCGAGCCGCAGAACTTCTCCATTTCTTGCCTAACGACAGTTTTAACGGCGGCGATAGATAACTCGTTAGTCGATGAGTGGGGAGACCGGGAAACACCGTCAGCGGGCATCATCGCCTCCAGTTCTCGGCGGACGATTTTCGTGATGCGCTCTGTGTTAGTATCAGAGTCTTCACAAGATGATGTTGCCGGGGTGTTTGGCAAACGGTTGAATTTGTGCGCTATCCTGCGAGTCTTTGCAGCTTCGAACCTGCGGCACTCTTTCAGGACGTCGTCGACAGTCGAGCAGTCCTTAATGACAAGTAGCTGAAAGGCATCATCTGCGATGCCTTTGAAGATGTGTTCCATCCGTTCAATTTCTGGCATTTCGGGGTTAGCTTTCCTGCACAGAGATAGGACGTCTTGGATGTAGGTCACATATGATTCGGTCGATGTTTGGACCCTGGATGCCAGCTTTCGCTTGGCCGAGAGCTTGCGACCGGTTGGACGTCCGAAGAGGTCCTGATGCTTGGCTTTGCAGAGGTCCCACGACGTTAGTTCCTCTTCATGTGTTTCAAACCATGTTCTGGCGGTATCACGCAAGTAGAATATGACATTCGCCAGCATGATAGTGCCATCCCAGCTGTTGTGGACACTGACTCTTTCATAGAGGTCGATCCAGTCTTCAACCTCCTGGTCTCCTGTGCCGGTGAAAAGGCCAGCATCTCGCGGTTTGGCGATAACCAGTGAAGGCTGCGGCGGAGCTGGAGCGCCTTCGGGTGGTGTTTCGGAACTGGAAGTCATGTCGGTCGGAGGTTGGCGACGTCTGCTTCGTGTCTCCAGGTCGGGGGCCGATCCGCAACTCCACCAAAGAATGTTACGGTGAAAGATGGTTTATTTACAGAAGATTAAGGAGGGTTGCAGGAGAAGGATGAGGTGGATGCTTCGACCTTGAGGGATTGGGAGATCGGGCACGTCTTCCTCTTTTTCCCTGCCTGACAGAGGGGGCCAGGAAACGTTGAATTAATGATTTATAAATTTCAGTGAACAACCTTACATATCTAAAAAATAGAAATGAGAAACCTGAAATTCCTCCCTACAGCGGCCGCGTACTAACCAATGGCGTCTGATTGGCGCAACATCTGATAGATGACGGCAGTGTTCTCCACGTCAACAAGTGGGGATCTGCATTGAAAGCACTTCGGGTACCGACTTTTTCACCGGGAGCTTCGGTGATGATACAGCTTTTGTCGTTGGCATGTTTTGGAGGTTTCCCAACTCGTTGAGGCGCGCGTTACCCGGCGTAGACTTTTAGGGGAGCCTGAGGTCGCTTCCGGAACTGCGCCCGAAAAATCGGTGGACCTCTTTTGTCCTCTCAGAAATCACCCTTCACTTGCTCGTTTGGAGCTAAATGCACCATGCAGCTAGGTGACACAAACCCCAAGGCATCATGGATGAATGTTGCAGACAAGAAAAGAGACGCCGTAACAGCCAGAGATTTCAAAGCAGACGACATGTATAGCCGAAAATAATTGTCAAAAAAAGAAGAAACCACATCCGTTTTGTTGTTCTCGTTTTATCTTCATTTTAAAATGTTTTATTGTTAGTATAAAATAGTCATGCTTTGAGAGTTCATGCAGAAAAGGAGCGCGTCGCTTCTGGCTCAGAAAGTTCGTGTGCTATTGCCAAGGTCGAGGATCGCATGCAAGGAAGAGACATGACATTGTCTGAAGACTGTCTCTTGATGTATCTGCAGTATGACCGTGGCCTGAGAGCACGCCACCGAAGCATCTCGTCGTCAATATCCTCGGAATCCCAAACGTATATTGCCCTGCACCCCCTTCAGACGCCCATATTCCGTGGTAGCGTCTGCAACCGCGGCACGGCTCAACCATACAGCCTGTAATCGTACGTGCCTCCATTTGTCCGCTGGTGCGCTAATCAGAGGCTTTTCCTTAGCAGACGGCCGCCGCGGATAGGAATTTGTCCTTTTTGTTTTTAAATTTTTAATCCGGTAATTTGTGCAGTGAAAGTTTTATACCCTTGATGCACGTTCTTCAGGCCACCTCTCCAAGCGATTTGAGCTCAATGCGTCAACAAACCGAATTATACGGTCCTTCGAAATAGGCATCGATCCCCGCTACTCGCCTTGTAGTTTGCACTTTTCTTCTTTGCGCCGAAAAGGTAGATATGGGAGTAATCGCGTACATTTCAGTGACACTAGCTAACTCTGTGCAGGCACTACACACCGTGTGGATTCGGCGATATTCCTGGTTGCATCAAACAGCGCTGGTGGCACGAAGCAAGACCCCCAAGAAGAGCCCTTGACGACGGCCTCGGGGGAACCCAAACTTCGCGGTGCAGAATGCTGGCGGAGTGGCTAAACTACTACGCAATACAATCAGCTTAAAAATACTCACTATGGAAAATGAGAGCATTACAGATACAATTAATTATCAGGTGTCATCTTCATCATTCACGTCTCCTAACAGAACACATGTTACGAATCTCACAGGCGAAGATGACGTGATGGGTCCACGGTACCATAAGCGCGTCCGCATCGCCATCATTATCATCATGATAGTCATATCAGTGTTCGGAAACAGCGTGGTCTGCTGGAAGCTCGTCTTGGGAAGACGGCACCGCCGCGTGACCAAGGCCCGCGTGCTCTTCCTGAACCTTGCCATAGCGGACCTCCTTGTCGCTTGCATCACAATGACATCACAGGTCGTCTGGGAGGTCATGGGACGACTGTGGATAGCCGGCGACGTCTTCTGTAGGTTCTTCAAGCTTCTGCAGACGTTCTCCCTGGTGTCTTCCACGTACATGTTGGTGAGCATCGCCCTGGACAGACACATCGTCATCGTGACTCCACTGGCTCCAAGCCCAGATCCGTGGAAACTGGCGATCGCGACCTGGGCCGTGTCGTTGCTGCCGTCACTGCCGAACCTTTACGTGTTTAGGAGCGTGGAAGTAAGTCCGGGCAAGTGCTACTGCGCGTCCATCTTCTACGACCGTCAGACGCCCAAGTACCACCGGCAGATCTACATGGGGTTTGTGTTCTTTATGGTGTTCATCGCGCCCCTGGTGCTACTCGTGGCCTTGTACTCTGGAATATTGTGGGTTATCTGGAGGCACGGTGCTAAGAGCAGCACAATGGGACAGCAGACCGCCTCGTCATTTCCGAGAGCAAAGGTGCGTGTGTCTTGGGTGTCTTCAAGCTTCGTAATTGGCGTCTCCGATGGTTTGCCCACTTGGTTTTTCAAAGGAAAACGAAAATTGCTCTCTAAGTTTAACAATATTAGCGATGGGTTCGAGTTATGCATTGCCTAAATGTGCTTTCCCACAAATGGGTTTTAAGAAAAAGAAGACTGAGGACATGCTCGAGCTGGTGAACACATGCCATGGCTAAACCAGGTACACAAAAGAAGGAGGAAGGCACTGTAAAACAGCAACATACACCTTATCCGTCGATGTTATTTTCTTGACGTGTCAAACTTTTTCCTACAGAGACTGTCCTTTCAAGGGATGGTGTGTGTTTTCTTACACCTTCTCGCCAATGTCATACTTTTTACTTGTCAGACGTTTCCTGCAGAGACTGATATTTCAAGGGATTGTGTGTGTTTTCCTTCTTTTACGTGTCTTCCTCTTCCTTTCATATCTCGGGTTTAGTTATGCAAACTAGTATTGGCGTGATTGGTGTTTTGTACGTTGCTGTATATAGTTTTTAATTCGTCGTCTGACGGTTTTCTGCGAGCATCAGTTTGCTGCCAGTTGACAAGAATACTCAATACTAAATATCACTTTGATAAGACGATTATAACTTTTTGATACATTGCAGTGTGTCTCGTGTTAGTGACGCGAAATCATCTGTTAGCCAGTCACATTGTGTAGTTTGTAGTGTAAAATCGGTATCCAATTAGTCTCGTCTTTAAGTTGACATCAAAAGTGTTAGAGGCTATATTTTGAAAGCTGCCATGTTACTTAACCCACAGAAAACAAAATAATTGTGTTTCATACAAAACGTCGAGACATTGTTTCTCATGCAATACTAGAGGCACGCGATTCCCAGGGCAACTTCCATCGGGTATCTTGCTTGGTGTACTAAAAGTTGGCTTTCGTTTAATTACCATATCTTTATAACTTTAAATTCGGCGTGAAGAATGCTGGTTACCTATACGCACATGTCGCCAAATTTCAATTTGTATGTTGCTTACTGCTCTTGTATAAACCTATCATAACTGAAACATTTATTTAACCATGTGGATTCTTTTGAATCGGTCACAAACTATCGGTATAAAAATATACAAAAACAAAACGAATAAAAAATATGCTGAAGAGCAAGCATAACAAAATGGGTCACTGTGGTGACTGTGAAATGTGGCCTGCACAATTTTTATTATGTAAAGCGTTCGTGAGAAAGGAGTATAGGTTAAATTTTTATTAAGAACGTTGTTCATGGTGACCTAAATTCTAGTAATATATTAAAATTCCTTGAACTTGATGATTCAACTCGGGACAGTGGGAACATACTTAGTACCTTTGTGTACCCTTGTTTGGGGATTCAGATATTTGGATAAACCACATAAATGTGACGTTCATATCATTTAAAAGGTTAAAAGCGTGAACTGGAACACGGACGATACAAGAAACGCGTACGAAAAGGACAGCGACTATCTTTGTCGTACGTGTTTTCTTGTTTCGTCCGTGATATTATTAAAGAAACATTCACTCAGCCAGACTGTCGTTCACCATACCATATCGGCAGTCTTATATAAAGCCATATAAAAAATACATTTCTTTAACTAACAGAAAGAGAGGCAGCATGCTCACACACTTTTCACCCCTATTCTTGATAAAGAAAGCTTCAACGATTTATCCATCCCTCTATTCATTCGCTGTTTAAACAAACTTTGTAAAATATAAAACCGGTTTGCGGCCGCAGCGCTTACGACTGAATGATATTAGGAGGTATATTCCGCTGCGAAGTTACACTGAACAAACACGTAAACTATAAGGCGATATGGTAGATAGAAAAGAAGACGACGTGCATGCGAAGGGGCAAACTAACAACGGTGTATTTGACATTTCTTCTTTCTTCTTTATACACAGTTTTGAAATTCGAAGATTGGCCTTATAAGTCTTAAAAGTATAGAGGGAACTACGCTTACAGTGCTCTGCGAGATGTCCCCTCCCCCCAGGGGTGGATGCAGGAGTTTCTAGAGGGGGGGGGGTGAGGTGCTGGTGCGTACTATATGTTTGGGAACCCCAACCCCTCCCTCGCATCATGCCCTAAATTCCACATCAGAAATCAAGAGGGGGTCAGGATATCCGGACCCCCCCCCCCTCTAAATCCGCCCCTGCCTCCGCCCCCCCCGGTCAATTGTTAAATACAGCAAGCATGTGCCTCTCTCGTCCTGTCATTGAAGGGATCATGAAATGACTTTTTTTCCTTTGGCCAAATAGTGTTTACATTAGCCCTTCAATGTTCACTGAACGCCGAACAAGCATCCGTTTTCGTGTCGGTTTATTAACTTATACACAAAAAATTATTGAAATATCGAGTTGTTCTTCTCCAACTCACCGCAAAGCAAGCCGCGGCGTAATCTTGAAGGGCGTGACGTTTTCTGACACCGGAACCGGAAGTTCCCTTGGCAGTAGGAGAATTTGGAGCGTTAGCGGCGAGCTGGCTGTGTGCCGGTCCGTTTTACAGTCATGGTATTACTGCGCTGATGGTGCCGATGCCAAAGATATATTTTCTGAATCTGCGCCTCTCATCACCGCGATAGCCATATGGACATGTCGCAGCTGAGAGAAATTCAATTAGATATGTTGCGCTACAGCGACAGCATGGGACTGGTCCCATACGCCGGTACACCTGTTGGAAAGTGCGGCGAGTCTTCCAAAGAAAGACTCCAGGAAGGCTATGTCCGACAAATGTTTCGTTTCTCCTAAAACAAAACGGAAGTGACGATATCGCGTCTGATTGGTTAGAGGCTCAAATCACGAAATTTTCTTGTGAAAAATGAGGGCAGAGACGGGTAAGGCAAGCGCGCCGCCCCTATCGAACGTGACAAAACATTGACGTTTGGTTTCATTGCTGTTTCGTCTGAAAACGGGACGAGTCGGTCAATGGACTCCACGTGAAACCGATGGACTTCGTCTCATTTTAGTGATGAAAGCCATTTTGTACCGGGAACAAGGCTCGGTTGTGTTTCTTAGTGTGTGTGACGTGAATGAATAATGCTTTACGAGCATCTGCCGCTGGCAAGAGATGCTTCAAAATGGATTGTGCTACCGCGTCGTCGAGAGCGCAGTGGCGAGACCGGCGAGGCTGCGACAGCGACGCTTGTGTCCTGCAGGGTCGTGCTCGTTTCACGGTTTACCTTTATGTAAACAAATCTGTGTTGGTGTTTGCTGTGACCGCATTGATTGTGAATGCTAGCGAAACACCCAGCGTTGCGTTCGTCCCGGTAGTGCACGTACTGCGTCGTGTTGACGTGGGGACGCATCCGAGATCGCCGTGAACCGTGTACTTTTGCTTCATCCTCGTGCTAACTTCCGCCATTTCTGCAAAGGAGTTACCGGCAATCCATCGTTACGTCCACGGTACGTGAAATTCTGCTTCGTCGTTAAGGCTGTGTTTCATGAGTGATTTAGCCGTGAACAGAGAGCATATCAAACTTACGTTTGATATGCTCTCTGCCCGGTCGAGAAGACCATCAGAAAGTTTTGATGGTCCATCAAGTATTCTTGATGGCCCCCATCAGTCCTTCTTGATGGCACATCAGACCTTCTTGATGGCCCATCAGACATTCTTGACGGCCAATTACACCTTGTTGATTGACCATCACACCTTCCTGGTGGTTCAACAGACCTTGATGGCTCGACAGACATTCTTGATGGCCCATAAGACTTCATTGATGGTGTCTGATAGACCATCAAAACAGTTTTTGATGGTGGCTCATGGACCAATAAAGGTTTCTGTTTGTAGCTCACACACCGTCAAAACGTTTCTTGTGGTAACGGACGGACCATGGAAACGTTTTGATGTTGCCTGGTGAGACCATCAAGATTTCTCGATAGACCATCAGAACGTCAAAAAGGCTGATGGTGCTTCTCATGACGTCTTTCGGTGGTGGAAAGAACCTGACTTTCTTCAGTAGTCTCCAGAAGTGGCCGAGAGGAGGCGCGAGGATCTAACGTCGTCGCGCAAGCATTAATTACAATCGGTGTGGAAAGCATACAGCAGCGTGGCTCGATAAGGAGTGTTAGATCCGTAATAATCCGCCTAAACAATTGTCCAAGGATACTAAGAGGGTCACGAAGACACCTGTTCTCTAGACTCGGGTACGCTTCTGCAACCATAGTTCTCTTTTAAACTTTGTTAAAGTTCATTGGTGAAACAATTCGTTTATCCGCTTTGTATGTCGAGTAGATTATGTTTACGTTCTGAGTGGCATGAGACTGTGCCAACGATGCACTTTGCTTGATAGGAAGTTCATTTACTAGGCGGACGAGTACTGTGAACTAAATGTTTACGAGTAATCAAAAGCTTTACGAATCCGCGAATGCGATATTACTATGCTTACTGAAATCTCTGGCTGACGAGGCTTAGTGTATTGCACGCTGTCGAACGACGCCGTCATGCCCGGCATAGACGATGTGGACAGAGTGTAGATAGCCACGGAACGAACACCGATAAAGTTGCACGCTCGTGAAGTCTCGAATGTAGCGATTGAATTAAGCACATTTTGCCTTCCGTTTTTTTTTCAGCTTGATAATTCAACGTTTAATCATTTCAAATAGATATAATACATGCCATAACCAAAATACTAACTTGGCTTTCAGGTTTACAAGGAATTTTGGAAGGTATCTTAACGCTTCGAATGTTCTATATTTAAAATAATAATGGGTACAAAAAGTATTCATTTGGCTGCAATGCAATCATTGTCTTCAGCCGGTGCATATATGTGATTAGGAATTCATACTGACCATTGAGACAAACAAACCATCAAACCATTAAACCATTAGACCACCAAACCATCAAACCGCCAGACGTCCCAAAATAAGGCGCCATCAGACAACCAGACCATCAGTCCATTAAGACTTTTTATGGTGGTCTTTTCGTTAGGGTGTTGTTTCGCTGTACGCCTAATAATAACAGTAATGATACGTATATTTGCTTGACATATCTGTATCCGAGAGCGCACAATGGCCTGAGTCCACCTCCATGTCTGGGATGTGTCCGAATGGATTTATGACGTGCTACGGGTGGTGCTCTTTACCCTACTTTCTAAGTTTAGGTTCAACCCTGCAAATTAGCTGCTGTGGTATAGGTAATTTTAAGTTCAGTTCCTTGCATCAAAATCTCGCAATATAATCGCGGTGCACGCTTGTTTGATATACCTCAATGTTAAGGCCTTCACATTGCTCTACAACTACTATTTTTCTCTTCGTGTTCTAAATGCTTGCAGCACGCCAGCAACATTGAGAATATATGTCTGGTAGGGGAAGTTCTAGATGGCAGAGTATTGTTAGACAGTGAATATAGCATGAAAGCTATCCCTGAACACGATAGTCTCTGTTCAAGGTTTCAGCTTGAACTTGCTACACAACATTGTTTAACGAGTGTTTTAATTAATTTTGCAGGTTACGTCAGTGATGCTCCTTGTTGGAATCTGTCCCAAGTCTAGGACCGGAGTCGTCCAAAGTATCTCGCTGTTGGCGTGTCACATTCCCCAAAGACTCCAACCCCCGCCATTGGGAAATGTCAGTTCCCAGACATCTGCAGTCGTTCAAGCCTGTCGGACTCGCACTTTCTGCTAATTGACGAGTTTACCAAGAGTGCATGTACTTTCACAACAAACTGCTGTGGTGTGGCAGTGGCGACCGCACAAGTCAGTAGAGCTGCCGTCTATTACGCCTGAAATAAATGAGTATACCGATGCTGAATGTTGTTTTATTACAAAGTGGTTGTTAATTTTGTTTGCTTTGCTTGCAAGTAGCCTGCCTCTTCAAGGTTCAGGTGAATGTTTCTTGGTTTCACTCCTATCACATATTAAAGCACATAAGCTCAACAAATGTGTGCACCTTGAGGTAAATAGCCTGAAGGGATTGCTGGCCCAACAGTGTTTGAAGATCCAGATGGTCCATGGATGAAGACCACCAACTGGAGCTTGAATATCTAAGTGACGACTGAAAACTTTTATGTCTCCTTCTCTTGTTGTCGGGACAATCAGGCAGGTTGAATTAGCTGTGAGACACAGGAATTATTGACTCACACAGAATAGAGAAATTAAACTTATTTTATTGTGTTTCAAGCAAAGGACGTGATCATGAGTACATCCCTGACGGAGTAGTCAACATGTTATACAAACACTTCACACAGATCGTACTGGCAAACATAATTTACTGTAATTAGTTTTTATATAAGGTGACTCAGATGTTTGTGTATAATGTAGCAATGCCATTAACCCTTTGACGGTCGTCGCCATACAAGTACGAGGGTGATTACACATTTGAAAGTGTCCGCCTAAAAGCGAAATTGCGGACACAGAAGGAGGTGTTGCTATTTGTTAGGTATTTTGTGAACTATTAACACTATATTAGCGAATTGTTTTCGCATTGCTAGGTTTTTTTTTTCAAAGGCTATTTATAGTTTTAATATTAAACGCACCGTGCACGTGATGCTCCCTTTGCGTACTGCCTGCTCTGGTGGTAGTGCCAGTAGGAGCACTGGCTCTTCCGATTCAAACTTCCAACGCCTTTTCGGAATTAAATTTAGGAGGTGGTAGCTCATCATCCAACGGGCAGGTTCTGTAAAGTACCTCCAGTTAGGAATCTAAAACCGCTTGAATGTTGCGGAAGCGGTTGCGGCAAAATAAAAGCGAATGGATGAAAGGTGACAGCCTTTCGCTTTCAATATTTTCATTTGACGTTTTTAAAGCTAAACAACCTGCAAGCACTGTACCTAAACAGCATGGATTGACGTTTTCTTTAAACCACTCCTTTGCCAAAAAAAATACCGGACCACCGAAAATTATCTATTCAGGAAAAAAAAGCTCGACCGTCAAAGGGTCTGTGGCGATAGCCACTGGGAAAAGAAGAAGAAGATCGCGTGCAATTAAAAAGCAATGTAGAGAAAGACAGACGAAAAGCGACTACGTCTGACGAATTCCAAAATCGAACTGATCTGGCTTTTTAATTGCACGCGATCTTCTTCTTCTTTTCCAGTGGCTATCGCCACATAGCTCCGCCTTTAGAGACGGAGTCGTCCCAGTGAACTGTCCTGGAGTGTTCGATGCGGGTCGCGGGTGCTACTGTGGAGCTCGAGGTGGCTAGCACGCTGGGAAGATCAGCCGGCTGAGCGATCGTATCGCTCTCAACAAATGCCGGCTTGAGGCGGTCAACGAACACGACCGTGTCGCGGCCATTAACCCGCAGCGTGAATGTTTTTTCGCCACGTGCCACGACGAGGTCTGGACCAGTGTGAGTTGGCTGGAGCGAACGACGCGCTGTAGACGCGCAAAAACACGTAGCCACTGTTGTGCAGGTCGCGATGGAAGAAAGAGGCTTGCTCTGGCGTGTCCGCGTCGGTATAGCGCGCACGTCACCGAACAGACGCGCTAAGTCCTCCACGCAAGGCAATCCTGCAGTCATCGTGAGGCCGCCATGGATGGGGGTGGTAGGGCTGACCAATTCAGCTGGGAGGCGCGGCGCTGTGCCATAAACTAAATGTGATGCGGCACATCCAAGGTCTTCCTTTATGGCTGTGCGCAACCGTAGGAGGACGATGGGTAGAGACGTGGCCCATTTATCTGGTGTGGCGTGGGCCATGAGGGAGGCTTTGAGATGGCAATGGAACCGCTCGATCAAAACCGTTTGCTTGCGAGTGGTAGGCTTGGTCGAGCCAGGTGAATAGATCTGGGCAAGAAAACATTTTGTGAGCAGTTTCTATGAAGCGCAATATCTATAGTTTGTCCACAAGGCATATGTTTCGCGAAACTGCAAACACATACTTCATGAACCGTGGAGGTTGTATGCTGTGTAATAAAGCCGCAAAGTCCCAGCCACACGGCTCGTACATCATACAGAAGACAGTGTTTGCTCCAGACAATTATATGGGGACACGCCTCCAGCACGGTAGAAGTCATTAACATGTATGCACCGAACATGACTGCACGACAGTTATTGTACGAGACGTCATCCAACGAAGGACTCAAACAGTGCATGCAGACTGTCTTTTGTGTGATGGATTCTCTGTGAGACCGCGACTGAAACGTTGCACGAAGAAGAGCTATGAGATGTGCTGACCCGAGCGCACTTTTATCTAGGGTGCCTTCATATCACTCCCAGGCGCTTATGCACCTTGAAAAGCCAGAGGTTCATGGTCATAACTTCGCCTTTGAAGGACGGCTTGCACAAATGAGATTTTGAGCAAGCTCACCCTGCGTTACCAGAAAGGCAGCACACAGACCCACCAAGTTCAGTGCGAGGGCACGTGTATACTTTGTTTGTTGTTCCTTCACTTTTGTAAGTAGAGACGCAGTTAGCCTCTGGTCGCAGAGTTTGAGAGCGATTTCCTTACTTTCAGGCACTTCGCCACATCCTCCTGGCAAAGTTTGGACTCGGGATGCTTTGAACGCGGTCCCAATAGTCGCTGAGTTCTTGATTTCGGTAGGCGAAGGTAGCTTTGTCAGGTACGGTAGTGTCACAACAACAATACGTTGTGTCCACGAATCCGCAGAAGTGTTTTTGGCCGCTTACAATCGGGCATACTACTATATACCGAAACAGCTGATGCGGAGATTCGCAGCTTCGGAGCGTCCTTCGCAATAAGTTTAGCCCTACGTTTAAATGTTTATATATATAGCACTCTATGTTGATCTAAGAGAATTATCACGTAACGAGAAACGCTTTGTGTCAGCGACGTGACGCGACTGTCGAGCTCGCACGAGATTGGCTGCCGTTGCTCCACTAAAAAGCGGAAAGGCTCCTCCGGTTGCCGGAGAAACGGACGCTCGCGTAGGAAGTAGGCTCCATGTACGGACGGCCGGGAAAGCGTAGGTACGGCAGGGGGACAGCATAGCTCCTTCCGCTCTCCGGGCGTGCTCTTGACGCCTCATAGAAGAGTGACAGACCCCAAGCTCACTAAGTCGATACGGTATCGAAGAGGGAGGTTTCGCGGTGTGCGCCTTGCTTGGTTACGTTCCTCCTACCCTTACGTCCCTTCTGTTTCTAGCTTCTCGAAAGTCGGAAATAGGCATCCAGTTCCTCATCGGAATCGGACGACAAGGAATGGCGACTACGATGTTTCAATCATACATGGATTATTTTAGACCCGGGGTCCCTCAAACCGATGAGCCTGTCACCAAGTGCTTCGACACGGTTCCTCGAGTGGCGAGTGGTGAAGCTGCAGCCGTTTGTTTTAGCCTCCGAACTGCACGAACTGTATTTCGGGCACTTGCAACGAGCGCGTTAGCTACGACTGCCTCGGTTATGACCGGAGAGACCGGAACAGTCCGCTCTGCGCCGCGCGTACACTCCTGCAACCACTGCAACAAGCGCAGCAGGTCGTCAGGACGACGGCCGCTTCTCCGCCGCCGTCCGTCGTTTCTGCGGTACCTCTAGAAAGAGGGGGACGCGCTGCCACTCACTGGCGAAGCAGAAAATGGACAGAGTTTTCTATAAGCTCAAGATTTAATAATTTTTATATTTTTTCAGATAAAATTGCAGGGCAGAGGGGAAGAAAAAGAAATGAAACACGTTTACAACTCCCTGTAATGCCGAATTAGAGCGCAGCTCTTTAGGAGGAGGAGAATAGGGTAAAAAGGGGAGGGTATGCAACTCATCCCCTCCTCTCCTGCTCCCCTTCCATTTAGCGGGAAATTTTTTCTACAACTCTCGCTAAATGTAGCGAAAAAAATCGCCGCTAAATGTAGCGGAGGAATTTTTCCGCTAAATTGCAGGGTGAAATTTTTCTGCCAAATTTAGCGGAAAATTTTTTCCGCCAAATTTGGCGGAGATTTTTTCTGCTGAATTTAGCGGGGGTATTTATTCGCTAAATTTAGCGGGAAAAGGTTTCCGCTAAGTTTAGTTCAAAGTTTCTTCCGCTAAACTTAGCGAAAAAAAATTCCCGCTAAAATTTCACTCTAGTTTTAGCGGGGAAATTTTTGTAATAAATTTTGCGGCAAACATTTACCGCTAAAATTAGCGTAAAAATTTTCCCTCTAAATTTATCGGAAACATTTTCACGCTAAAATTGGCGGAACATTTTTTTCGCTAGCTATAGCAGGGAATATTTCGGTAAATTTAGCTGGAAATTTGTTTCGCTTAATTTAGCGGGGACATTTTTCTGTTAAATTTAGTAGGGTACTTTTTCCGCTAATTATAGCGGAAAACGTTCCTCCTCCTTCTCCTCCCTCGCGACTCTCGTGACGTCACACGTGACGTCACATGTGATGTCATTATGGGAAACGTCACATAGTGCAATGTACGGTTGCGCCGGGGTCGACGGCGATGGCGACGCCGCTCAAGCCGGAAACAGGCGCCTAAGAGCTGCGCCCTAAAAGAAGATGCAGTACGCTGTCTCGGGCGATCACGACTTTAACACACAACTTTAACCAAGGACGGCGCCAGGATTTTCATATTGGAGTGGGGGGGGGTTGTCTTTTTGAATTAATGTTTATCATAAGGCTAGCGAAAAGATAATAAGGAACGAGGAACAATTGCTGGATCGGACTAGGTATGGCCATTGTTTAAAGCTCCGTTTATTATCTATTTTTACATGTATTTACATCAAAGTTTTCACAGAATTCTACTTTTCAAATATTCCTTTATATTTACAATTTTACATTCTACTAGTCCATGGTTTAATGCAGGCGAAATCACCTGTTATGATGGGCAGCATCAAAGGCGTCGACAATATCACTCAACTACAGACATTTTGCAGTTGCTTTTTCGACAGCGAGAACCGCCAAGCTCATCAGCCTTTAGTGGCACATCTTGTTTCTCATATACGTCTTCAGCCAACGCAGGCATGAAAACGAACGTTTCACAAGCGGCACTGGAGGCAGGAACTGTCAGAGCTATGACACACAGACGAAAGGTTTCCTGGAAGGGTATCTGAAGCTTGCCTAGAAATTGAGCAAACATTACGGTGGTTGTCACTTCGCACTGGTTCTCTTTTTTGTATCGCTGCAGAACTTTAGAAATAAGTTTTATCTCAGCCAGCGAACCATCCTAGTGGCATGAGTAGTGGCTTGCCAGCGTCTCAAGCAGTGTAATGTCCATGAAACGATCTTGGTAAGGCTGGAAACAATTAAGGCCTTTGTGAACACAATCGTCCTTGTCAAATCGTCGCTGATGTTCTTCACACATCCTATCTAAAATGGGAAGAAAAATGTTCATTCGATAGTTATCTTCGGTCCAGTGGCTGGTTTGCCGGGCAGCGTTGCTTCTGTCACATATTTTGCAAGGTGTGCAGGCAGACGATTGATTCGCCGATCTGTTGCGAGACTAATACCGCTATTTTCTGCAACGTTTACGCATTGACTCCAAATTCCTGCGAAGCCCTCTTCCGTCCTAAGGTTGCTGAACCACTCACATACTCCAGTCATCATCATAGATGCTTGAGTAAGGTCGCATGTTTTGTTTTGTACGTAGTCAGAGATGATCTGCAGCTCGCCCAAAACTTGGTTGAAGATGCACAACTATGCAACAAACGTAAAATCCAACTGATGCCCAATCCCACGTGCTTCCACTGACCTTGTTTTGGCACTTTCTGCTATCTGTGTGAGCTTAATGTTGATTGCGGGAAGTGTGCGACAACGGCTTTGCAGGCATTTCCTTGGCAGGTCCACCTAGTCTCGCTAATAACTTTAAGTAAAACCTTAAGCTTCGACCATTGTGCACAAAAACGACAGGGAAAAATAGTTAATTCCAAATGTTTTGTAAAGACCTCAGAACGTTTCTTGCCCCTCTATGGCCTTGTAAGGCAAAGATGCGTTTTGTGGTCGGAAAAAGCCTGAATCAAGCAAAGCAGGTGCCGCTCGCGGTATGCCTCACTGCCTTTCCTTGGGACGTTTATTCGGGAGTATGCCTACAAGAAGATATTGCCACCCGCTTGTGGGGAAAGTACAGATTTTAAGAAGCTCGCGCCATCCCTTTTTTGAACTGGCGACGCTTCTGCCTTGCAAATAACCAGCCCCTTTGTGTGACAACGCGCAATAACTTTTGCTCTTCGGGTGTTTGGCAACAAGACTCATTGAGAGAAATGACCGGGAATACATCAACTAGTGCTATTCGGAGAATAGGATTATATTGCGTCCAAGGCGAAAGGTAAACGTTTTGCGTGACGACTTCTTGTAAGAATAAGCTCCCATGGCCCTAATTAACTTACTGAGTCTGACACAGACTATAGCTTCTGAACCTGGAAGACAGAAACAAATTACCCTTTAAATAACAACCTCCACCGTTGCTTCAGCAGCGAAAGCGGTGAGTCGACTGTCTTTAGTCACTAAAGAAGCTGTTCACCGAACATGATGCAAAATCGCGCACAAAGAGACAAGGATAAAAGAGGAGGGAACACAGAACTCAGACAGGCGCGTACTCACAACTGTGGTGTATTAGGTGAAGAAAGGAAAGATGAAGCAATATTCATTCATTACAGGGGACACCGGCACCAGAGGGAATACAGTTCAGTCACAGCCAGATGATCGAATTGTCTGCATCACAAACCTAGATAGTGGGCAGATTACAGCTGTCGCAAAATATACGACCTTAGTCACCATCTGCCCATCTTCTGTTTTGGGTCTTACTTAGCTGGGGAACATAACAACGAAAAACAAACGTCTTGGCACCACCCAATGAACGACGACTCACTACAAACTTTTGGCTGCCTTATAGAACAAGGAAGTTCGGATGACGTCTACGAACAACGTTAGACGGGCCGTGCCTATAAAATCTTTGAGACTAAATTTAGACAGAATTATGATGCTGCGTTTGCCTTGAAAGATAAAAAGAAGCAAGAAAATAAGAATACCGTGGGTATCTGGTGACCTGTATAAAATAATAAAAGAAAAACTAAAACCGTAAGTATCGTGCCTTCATCGTAAGTCATGATCCCTGTTTTTTAATTGAATTCAAAGGTTTAGAAACAAACAGAACTCCGATCTGAGAGCGCGAAGTCCGATTATTATCAAAATAAGTTTCTACACGATCACAATGATAGTATAAAGGTATTGGACACCGTGAATGATTTAATTAATAGGAGGTAGAGCACTGCACGGGTCGGAATTTCTAGACCCGGCCGTACTCGGCCCGGAAGAGACACTGCCCGGGCCCGGCAGAATTTTTAGACAAAACCTTGAGTTCAACCCCAGCCTAAAAATGTTTTTTTTTTTTAAGTATAAGCATGAGTTTGGCCCGAGCCCGACAGATCATATACCTGAGCCCGAAAAAGTTTGCAAGCTATAACCTCAAAACTTTCTAATCCTAAGGCGAGCATATTTGATTTAAATGTATTTAAAACTTGGACGCAGTTTTTTTTGAGAAGATAAATATAACGACTTCGACTATGCATTCTCGAGAATATGGGCGAAATATGCACCTCATAACTGATTTTGAGAAAAAAAAGTGGCCAATATTTTATTTACTGTTGTGTCTGTACTGATGTGTCTGTGTCGGGCAGACTTGTACGTAACGCGTTACAAGTAATAGATTTCTTGTAATCAATTACATATTACTGTAATTTTGTAACGCTTCAATTACTTCATCTAAGGAGTAACGATTCTTGTAATTGAATTACTTTTTTGCAGTTATCGATTACAAAACTATCCATTAAAATGTTTCTTAATTTATTTTTTTTGTTAAAAAAGAGGGCGCGGGGTAGGGTTAGTTGTGCTGGAGTCACTCAGCTCTGGGCAACGGTATTTTTTGTTCTTGTTTTGTTTTTAGAAGTCATTAAGCATGGGACCTCGAGGATTGGCAGGGCACTTCTACAATGCTTCGTTCCCTGGGTACATTTTTTTTTTGGTACACCGGAAACTTACGTCCGGGTATGAAAAATGACCTCACCCAGGCTCGTGTGAGTAATGTAATTTAACAGCGCTCTTTCTATTTTTTTATTACTTTCACGAAAGGGATTGGGTGTGTTGGCGTCACTCACTCAGCTCTAAGCAAAAACCGAGGGTCAAGGCATTCTTTTTTTTTTCGGAACAACTTTGCGTGAAACCCCAAGGGTTATGCTACTGTAATAAAAAAAAAATTGAATGAAAAGTAACGTGGGAAGTAATCAATTACCTTAGAGTAATTTTTTGATTAGTTTTTGAGGCTGCAATTGTAATTGTAATCGGTTAATTTTTATGATTGGTGGGAACAGCGCAAAAAAGACGTAGGACGAGGTCGAAGAAACACACAGACAGGGCGCTGACTTACATTTGTGATTGGTGGGAACAGTGCAAAAAAGACGTAGGACGAGGTCGAAGAAACACACAGACAGGGCGCTGACTTACATTTGTGATTGGTGGGAACAGTGCAAAAAAGACGTAGGACGAGGTCGAAGAAACACACAGACAGGGCGCTGACTTACATTTGTGATTGGTGGGAACAGTGCAAAAAAGACGTAGGACGAGGTCGAAGAAACACACAGACAGGGCGCTGACTTACATTTGTGATTGGTGGGAACAGTGCAAAAAAGACGTAGGACGAGGTCGAAGAAACACACAGACAGGGCGCTGACTTACATTTGTGATTGGTGGGAACAGTGCAAAAAAGACGTAGGACGAGGTCGAAGAAACACACAGACAGGGCGCTGACTTACATTTGTGATTGGTGGGAACAGTGCAAAAAGACGTAGGACGAGGTCGAAGAAACACACAGACAGGGCGCTGACTTACATTTGTGATTGGTGGGAACAGTGCAAAAAGACGTAGGACGAGGTCGAAGAAACACACAGACAGGGCGCTGACTTACATTTGTGATTGGTGGGAACAGTGCAAAAAGACGTAGGACGAGGTCGAAGAAACACACAGACAGGGCGCTGACTTACATTTGTGATTGGTGGGAACAGTGCAAAAGACGTAGGACGAGGTCGAAGAAACACACAGACAGGGCGCTGACTTACATTTGTGATTGGTGGGAACAGTGCAAAAAAGACGTAGGACGAGGTCGAAGAAACACACAGACAGGGCGCTGACTTACATTTGTGATTGGTGGGAACAGTGCAAAAAAGACGTAGGACGAGGTCGAAGAAACACACAGACAGGGCGCTGACTTACATTTGTGATTGGTGGGAACAGTGCAAAAAAGACGTAGGACGAGGTCGAAGAAACACACAGACAGGGCGCTGACTTACATTTGTGATTGGTGGGAACAGTGCAAAAAAGACGTAGGACGAGGTCGAAGAAACACACAGACAGGGCGCTGACTTACATTTGTGATTGGTGGGAACAGTGCAAAAAAGACGTAGGACGAGGTCGAAGAAACACACAGACAGGGCGCTGACTTACATTTGTGATTGGTGGGAACAGTGCAAAAAAGACGTAGGACGAGGTCGAAGAAACACACAGACAGGGCGCTGACTTACATTTGTGATTGGTGGGAACAGTGCAAAAAAGACGTAGGACGAGGTCGAAGAAACACACAGACAGGGCGCTGACTTACATTTGTGATTGGTGGGAACAGTGCAAAAAAGACGTAGGACGAGGTCGAAGAAACACACAGACAGGGCGCTGACTTACATTTGTGATTGGTGGGAACAGTGCAAAAAAGACGTAGGACGAGGTCGAAGAAACACACAGACAGGGCGCTGACTTACATTTGTGATTGGTGGGAACAGTGCAAAAAAGACGTAGGACGAGGTCGAAGAAACACACAGACAGGGCGCTGACTTACATTTGTGATTGGTGGGAACAGGTGACGAAAAAAGACGTTAGGACGAGGTCGACAGAAACACACAGACAGGGCGCTGACTTACATTTGTGATTGGTGGGAACAGTGCAAAAAAGACGTAGGACGAGGTCGAAGAAACACACAGACAGGGCGCTGACTTACATTTGTGATTGGTGGGAACAGTGCAAAAAAGACGTAGGACGAGGTCGAAGAAACACACAGACAGGGCGCTGACTTACATTTGTGATTGGTGGGAACAGTGCAAAAAAGACGTAGGACGAGGTCGAAGAAACACACAGACAGGGCGCTGACTTACATTTGTGATGGGAACACAAGACGGCGCTGACCCGCACGTGATTAAGTGAACAGTGCAAAAAAGACGTAGGACGAGGTCGAAGAAACACACAGACAGGGCGCTGACTTACATTTGCGATTGGTGGGAACAGTGCAAAAAAGACGTAGGACGAGGTCGAAGAAACACACAGACAGGGCGCTGACTTACATTTGTGATTGGTGGGAACAGTGCAAAAAAGACGTAGGACGAGGTCGAAGAAACACACAGACAGGGCGCTGACTTACATTTGTGATTGGTGGGAACAGTGCAAAAAGACGTAGGACGAGGTCGAAGAAACACACAGACAGGGCGCTGACTTACATTTGTGATTGGTGGGAACAGTGCAAAAAAGACGTAGGACGAGGTCGAAGAAACACACAGACAGGGCGCTGACTTACATTTGTGATTGGTGGGAACAGTGCAAA
>JAZHYW010027822.1:0-13281 GCA_037355805.1 Ixodes ricinus
GGATGACCTCTTCGGGTACGACGATGTTGTTAATCGCTATAACTTTTATATTTCCTCCTCTTTCACCTTCGCATGTCGTATTTCCTTTCTGTCTTCATCATTGAATACATTAAACACCCAGTTGGAGTAAGCGCTCCATCCTGTCTCCTCTTTTCTTCGTGTTTGCGCTTTCGATTTTTAACAATGTTAATCTCTTGCAGGTGGACGTTTGGTGGCAGCAGACGGTGACAGCCGGGAAAGAAAGGGCGAATCTTCAGGGCTATGTTCGCTGCCAACGAAGTCTAGTAACAAAGAGCCAAACACTTGAAAGCTTTCTCGGTGTTGAAGACAGTCGGCTTCGCTGTCGAGTCGTGCCGCAAGTTGATCTGGATCGCAGGATCGTTGATTTTGTCATAGGAAGTCTTAAAGTGCTTCTCTGTAGTGAAAAACAAGGAATTCCAAGACCTGATTCACTCCTTGGTGAAAAGTAGTTCAAAATCAGTACACTGAATGTATACTAATAGTGTGCTTAGACTACGTACTGATATCGTACTAGTTTCACGATTTTATGAAACAAAATAGTATAGTCTAAGTAGGCCACGTGCGCACCTTTAGTATACTATAAGAGTACATTTAGTACACTACATGTAGGCTTTTAGTGTACAAAATGTGCACTACCTGTACTTATATACAGGGTGTCCCAGATAATTTGCACCACACTTTAAAAGAACCGGGGCGTTCTGCGGGAGCAAAACCAACTGTTAGCAAGTCTCTTGCGAAAGTGCAAGGAATTTTTTTAGTACGTCTAGTTATTTAATTAGGACTAACAAGCTAACTTTTGGAATTCTTCGTTTGAAGGCCGAGGTGTAAATTGGAAAGTTGTAGAGCGAATTAACAAACACTCAATTAAACTATTTTCAACAAGGTGCACTTTGCATGCTCCTTTTTCCTAGCGTTCAAAAAACGCCCGCGATATACCAAAAAATATCGCGTGACAACTCGCTATCCCAATTACGGCGCGCGGGCGCGCCGCGAATGTGCGTTCTTTAAAGGCCACAAAAAATACACGGAAGCGTATCATGTTGCAAACACTTTAATTGGGTGTTTCTCAATCCGCCCTGCAACTTTACAATTGACATTTCGGCGCTTAAAGAGACATTTAAAAGGTTAGCTAATTAATTTTAGTTATTTAGGTAACCAAACGCATTAAACAAATGTGTGCACTTTTCGCAAGACGCATGCTAACGACAAACACTTGCTTTCACTCATGCAGAGCGCTCAGGTGTTTTGTTCAGTATGGTGCAAGCTATCTGGGACGCCGTGTGTGTGGGGCGTTCTGAATGAAAAGAACGGTCTAAAATTGGCCAGAAAAATCGGCGCCTGCATTTAGAAAGCTGGCTTTTCAAAGGTTCTTTTTTAACGGCTAGATTCAAACTTGTGAAATTCTCATGACATGTATCTCCATTCTTGTGAAATGTTAAGAAACGCCGTTGACAACTTAATTGATGATAATGCAGAGGCGCCACCATCGGGGGATGGAACTCTCGATCGACTATGTTGGCGTGTTCATTGTTGGAATCTGTCAAGCTTTTCTCATTGAGTGTCATGAGTCTTACAAGATCAATCGACACCATGAAACAGTTTCGGTGAACGCTTGATTTTGTTACATGAAAGCGCCGATTTCTCCAGCCAATTTGCGAGCGAGCTTCCATTCATAACACCACTTCGCTTATGCGGTTCAGAAGCTGATTTGCCCTGCATGTGACTATGCAAGGTGGAGAATCCATATGGCCCCATTTTTAGCCGTGGTTTCCTCGGCCTCCTGTCCTTTTGCTTGCTGTGGATAGTTGGTTAGGCTCTAATGATCGCTGTGTTTAAACCTGCAACTGCAACATTGCCCATAAGACCCCTTTGTGTTCAGCCAGCTTCGCATTCAGCCAACTTAAATCCTGCTTCGTAAGGTATCTTCTGCATGCCATCTAACAGCATAATCTGCAGCAACTAGCACGAATGGTAGAAATTTGTACTAATGTCTTTATTTCAATGTAAAAAGCATCAATAAAATAAAAAGTTAACACATTTTGGTTAATTATTCAAAATATTGCTGCAGTTTTCCGCCCATTTAAAGTCCGCCGAGGCGAACAAACTCAGTGAAGACGGCATCCATGTAAGAGTGAGAACATTTTTTTCTCAAAATCTATTTTAAATAAAAAAATATTGCCCCCTCTCCCGATATTAATGTATAGCACACCAACATTAGTCTGGGTTCGCAAACAGGTACTGGCCTCTAACCAACTACGAGTTGGCCATGCAAACTGACTTGTAGTTTTCCCTGGACCATTTAAGCAACAACATAATCTTCCTGATTTTCCCCTCTTTACAATGCAGGCGATATGACATGCAGCTTGCGTGGCCATAGTGTCTTTGCAATTAACCAGAATTAATGAAAGCTTTGCATTAATACCTTACAGTAAAGCAATGGTTTGCGATTCCATATGCTTTGGGAGCCCTTTGTTGCTCTTACAGGGTAAAGCGATTTGTATCTTATTCGTTCATGGAGAGCTCTATCTTAATATAGCTTCAAGATTCACATTTATGTTATTCCTGCACAAAATTTGGCAAACATTCTGTGTGGGAACCAGAAACTGGTTTTAGCCTACCGGTACAAACAGCAGACACATACAAATACATTGTATGCAATTTGACGATGAGGATAAACTGGCCATGGTGTCTGCCAAATTACTTTAAAATTTCTTGACTTTTCCTGTTCGCCTGCTCTGTTTGAATTCCCTCATTGTTACAAAATAATAAACATGTGGCATTACTTGCGCACAATGTCGTCTGCAGAGGCCTTAGGTAGTGCCTCTTTGTCACTGACTGTGACAGTGAGGCAACATGTAGCCAATGTCTCTTTGCCAAAAACCATCACTGCCAGTTCTTGGGTACAGGCTGGCGCTGACTTGTCATTCAACCGGCCAAGCCGAGCTGCAGGCACCACAATGTTGCCAAACAAACTCTGCGCAGAACTATAAAAAAGTTCCACTGCGTTATTATCAAGAATTGCTGTATGGGAGGTCTTTGCAGAAACAGATGGAGAAGATAGTTGAGCTCATGGCACATCCCAGATGAACCCGGGACCTCTTACTCGTTCTGAGGCTCTTTTGGATGTTGAGTGTTTGCCCGATGAGCCCTCTGAACAGATGGCTGTATTATTCAATCTTTTAAAGGATCTTCAAGCGCGGTCGATTCAGTCTGCAAGGAGTCAGACTGACTTGGCGGCTGACGTAAAAGCTATCGAGGCTGGACAGAAAAGCATTGAAACTAAGATCGGATGTATCCAGAAAAGATTGGACGAATTAGAAGAGAAAACAAATTCGCTCGACCATTTTGGTCAAGATATCGCTAGCGTTCAAGACTCAGTAAAAACCTTAACTGCTCAGCATGACTCGTTGCAAGTGCGTCTTGGCGAACTGGAAGACCGGTCGCGACGCGATAATCTTATTTTTCATGGCATTCCTGACTCACGTGAATCGTGGGAACAATCTGAGACAAAAGTGAAAGACGCTCTAGCAGGAGTAATTGACACCTTCCCTGATAATGCAATCGAGCGAGCTCATCGCTTAGGGCCCTATCTGCCGAATAAGTGTCGCCCTATCATAGTCAAATTCTCTGGCTACAAGATAAGAGACAGGATACTTTCCGCGCGTTCAAAACTGAAAGAAAAAAACGTTGCCGTAAGCGAAGATTTCTCGCCCGCCACGCGCTACGCTCGAAAGAAACTTGTCGACTTCGCTAAAAATCAACCCGGGGCACCTCCCTTTCAGCTAAGATATAACAAGCTTTTCTTAAACAAAAAGCAATACATCTACGCTGCCGAAATTGATAACGTGGTTGAACTTATGCCCAAATCAACACAAGACAACCCACAGCCCAGTTCTTCAACACACACAATGACCTAGCGGGACGCGAGGGGCAGTGGACGTTCCTTATCTCATGCATCGATTCTTTTTTGCAATATTCGGAGTGTTATGAGCAAGCGCGATTCTTTAACTTCTGCCATCGATACATGCAATGCTGATTTCATCGTACTAACCGAGACCTGGCTGCATCCGCATTTTCGTGATCATGAAATTTTCCTATCTGCTCGGCATTTCTCGATTTATCGCTGCGACCGCACTACGCGACAAGGTGGTGGTGTTTTGCTGGCCATTTCGAAAAACTTTCCATCTCAGTGTGTTTTTATTCCTTGCGACCTTGAGATTGTTTGGGCTGTCGTTGAAATAAGTAATATGAAAATCATTCTTGGTGTTTGTTATCGACCCCCCACGGTTTCTTCAAATTTTGTAGATGAACTTCATGATGTAATTAATATAGTTTCATCTCGATACCCCACGCTTCCTTTATTTCTGCTTGGTGATTTTAACATTCCGAATATATCATGGAACAGTGAACCGCCCAGTATACACCCCGTCTCCTCTTTAGCCACTGAATTCTTGAACTTGTGCTCTGTATTTTCCTTTACACAGCTTATTAAGCAACCTACAAGGACAACACAATCTGTCGCGAACACCCTTGATCTTGTTTTAACATCCCAGCCTGATCTTGTCTCCGAGATTAGTTACTTGCCTGGCTTAAGCGATCACTGTTTGCTTACTTTCCAGATTTGCTTGTCGCGACCAAAGAACCTTTAAAAATTAAAACTATTCGTAACTATACAAAAGCAAATTTTGAAGCAATTAATTATGAACTGTCTATTTTTCTTGATAATTTTTTGAATGGTTTTGATAATCGCACTGTACAAACTAATTGGGACATTTTTGTGGCTAAAGTGAATGATTTAACTAATAAATACATTCCCACTTTCACCATCACATCCAATAATGATGCTCCGTGGTATAGCCGTAACCTCAAACGTTTATCAAACAAAAAGAAGCGCTTATATAAATCAGCTAAACTATCTGGTAATGGGGCCCGCTGGACTGCTTACAAACATGCCTCCGACGAATATGTAGCTGCACTAAAAATGCTAGGGAAGAATTTCATCAAAGCACTTTGCCATCAATGTTAATAAACGACATTAAAAAATTTTGGCGTGTTATACAACCTAAAGATGATGATACGATCGCTTTAATTGATCAGCACTGGAAACGCAGTTCCTTCAAGCCAGTGTGCATTGGTGCTGAATGAAGTGTTTTCATGCAACTTTTCTGTAACTTCAGGTGTCCCGTTACCCGATACTCATGGCTTTGACTATTTTGTCATGTCTCCGATACTCATTGAACCTACTGGTGTAGAGAGCCTCATTAGATCACTTAAACCTTCTTCGTCTCCTGGATGCGATTCAATTAATCCCAAGTTTTTAAAAAGTACAAGTGTCTATTCTTCTATTATACTTTCTAAGATTTTTCAGCAGTCGCTCGACAACGGTTATCTTCCTGGTGAATGGAAGGTCGGGAAGGTGATTCCACTCCATAAATCAGGTAGCAAGTCTTCTCCTTTCAATTACCGACCCATTTCACTAACCAGCATTCCTTGTAAACTTCTTGAGCACATTCTGTTTTCGCATCTCGTTACATTCCTTGAATCAAACTGCTTTTTCACACCTTCACAGCATGGCTTCCGCAAAACTTACTCCTGTGAAACCCAATTGGTATCATTTACGCATAAACTAAACCTCATTCTTGACCATTCTTCATTTGCAGATTGCATTTTTTTAGACTTCTCTAAAGCATTTGACAAGGTATGCCACAAACTTTTATTATATAAACTACACCAACTTAACCTTGATCACAAACTTCTCGCATGGATTGAATGTTTTCTTCTTAACCGTTCACAGTTTGTTTCAGCTAACAACTCTAACTCGCAGCCAACTGGTGTTCACTCCGGTGTGCCACAGGGTTCTGTTCTTGGTCCTCTCCTTTTCCTTATCTACATAAACGATCTACCTTCTTGCGTTTCTTCTAACATTCTCTTGTTTGCCGATGACTGCGTGGTTTTTCGTGAAATAACTTGTGATGACGATATAACTAACCTTCAGTCGGACCTTAATGCCATCTCTGAATGGTGCAAAGCATGGTATATGGACCTAAACGTTAATAAATGCAAATATATGCGCGTATCTAGAAAAGCAAATAGTTTTCCCACCTACTTTCTAAATAACCGTCCCCTTGATGCCGTCACTTCTTACAAATATCTTGGTATTCACATTACAGCCGATCTCACCTGGACCGCTCACATCTCGTATGTTACTAACAACGCTAACAGAATGCTTGGGTACATCCGACGTAACTTCTCAAAAGCCCCTTCGTCCTTAAAACTTTTGTTATATAAAACACTAATCCGTACAAAACTTGAATATGCTTCATCTGTTTGGGATCCTTACCAAGAAAACTTAATAGGTTCACTTGAAATGGTTCAAAATAATTCAGTTCGTTTTATCCTATCTAACTATAACAGAACTGCCAGCATAAGCTCAATGAAATCTAGCCTCAACCTACCTACTCTAGCATCTCGCCGTAAATTATTTCGACTATGTCTATTTCACAAGCTCTTTCATCACCCATATCTGCGCCACGATTTTATTTTACCTTCCCCGTATATCTCATCCAGGTTGGATCATGCTTTTAAGGTTGGAATTCCACTCTGCAAAACTAACGCTTTTTTTCAGTCCTTTTTTCCACGCACGTCAGATGAGTGGAATCGCCTTCCCGCACCTACGGCAGCCATCGAAGACCACAATCTTTTCAAGAACGCCTTAGCTAACATTGTATGATTAGGAGCCTTTTATTTGTCTTTACTAATAACTGCATAATGTTGTTCTATTTTATGAATGTAATCCACTCCCCTCTATAATGCCTCAGGCCTTGCGGTTTTAACTCTATTTCGGGCCTGTTTCGGAAAATTAGAAAGTTTATATAGTAAGAGTTTTACTCATTGTGTTTGCATATACACAACAGTTTTTGCACCCACAGTTCACATACACTTAGACCGATACAAATATGCCGAATTCATTTTCGTAAACTCAGTTTCAACCGACAAAGGTCAAGTATTTTCAAACAGCGCCTCTTAAAGGCGGTTATTTTTGGTCTATATTTATATGGTTTGTTTTTTCATCCAGGTAAAGACCGGCTTTAGCGCCCTCTTTCAAGCTTCCTCTGGTTAGAGGAATATGTACGATCTATTTATGTGGCCGTTGCACTTGCCTGTACTAACTCAACGGCTTTGACAGTCCTAAAAATGATAGCGAAGAAAGGATGTGCCAAGAACTATGCCTGAATTTCGCGATTTAGAAGTGTGGCTTCCCGACGCAAGTGGCGGCTAGCAGGAGGTCTGTTCGATTCGTCAGAACTGGCTGAACTGGATCGCACTAGTTCAGTCCCAGTTCAGGAGGTGCAGGACTCGAACCATGCCTCACCATACAACTTTCGGTTAAACGAAATGGGCCCGTTCCACACTGCTTGAACCAGTCTCCACCAGTTCCGACGATTCCAGAAGACCTAACATGTTTGCCCTTTCAGCAAATACTGATGCGTGACTATTAATTCAGATCGCTGGCGAGCTCTCAGATCCGCCTTAAAAAGAAAGTTGTCTGCGTGTTACATTTTAGAGTAACTCTATAGCAAACCTTACATTTAGTTACTCGTCGCATTAAGCGAAAACCGTACACTCTGAACGTCTTGAGTGAAATTGAAAGACACCAAAATAAAAAAGATGCACCAATAGTTGACGCCATTTTGGGCAGGCATGCTTAAAAAAGGTACGTCGAATTAAAAAGTGAAAGCCGTTTACAACTCCCTGTAACGCCGAAGTAGAGTGCAGCTCTTGACGACGAGTAGGGAAGGGTACTGAGGGGAATCATTCCAGGGGGGACGTGACCTCAGGCAGGGGGTCACGTGACCTCGTGGGAGCCACGTGACCTCGGCGTTGCGTAATGCCACAGCGCAGACTGCATTTCGAGGTCTAAACGGATGTTCCACCTCATCATTCGCTGAGCTGATTTCTAGATCGTAATGATTGGCTCTAAGTGTTTGCAGGTAAGTTGATCCACAGGCATTTCTTTAGCGGGTTTCACATGCAGCGATTTTGGCCCTAGAGCGGCGCGATTTCTGCCGTCGCGGCGCTCTGGCCAGCCGCAGCGGCTGAGCGGCACGGTTCCACCAGGTTGGAAATTTTTCGCCGCGGCAGAGCGGCAGCTTCCGCGCTGGCCACTCACAGCGCGGCGGGAAATCACGTGACTGGAGGAGAAACATTGCGGGAAAGCTGGCGCATAGGACGGCGGCGTTTTCACGTTCTTGAAGCAGACGACAAGCAGAGAAAGTACGCAAGCGACTGGTTTGCGGTTTCTTTTTTCCGGCGGGTCGAGCTTCTTTGCTTCAGCAGTCGCGTCGGAACTGTTCAGGAGATTATGGAGGAGAGGGATTGCTGTCCCCTTCCTCGGAATTTGTTTTCTCAATGAATTACGCGGCTCTTTTTTTACTTTCCTCGCCTGAGTACCAACTGCAGCGAGCGCAAGAGACGCTAATCGGAAGCGGCTTGTGCGAGCGCTAGTGAGAAAAACAAAAGAAGAAGAAGAACTGAACGACATTGACGTGTCGTTTCCAACACAGATCGTCACACCAAGTAAGACAAAATGTATCGTGCCCAGTTCAATGAACTGCTTATCAGTGAAGTGTCGAAGCGTCGGGTTCTTTGGGACGCGCAGCTCAAAGAATTTAGGAACATCTGCTTGCTGCAACTGCGCATCTGCTTGCTGCAAGCAACATTGGCCATCGCAACGGCAGAAAACGCTCATGTGAAATGAAACCTCGCGATCCGTGCCGCCGCGCCGCTAGCGGCAGCGATTTCGGCCGCGGAATCGCTGCATGTGAAACCCGCTTTAGGAGTGTAAGATACCGGTTACAATCAGAAAGGACTGTTATCATTCAAACTGTCATTTGCTAAAACGTCATTCGCTCATATAATATTGACCTATTTTAAGGATTGTACCCTCAAAAGACATAACCATGAAAACTTAAATGAAATGCGAAGCCCTGATAAACCGTATTTTTGTTGCGGTTGCTATGAATAATGCCGCAATGCTGGGCTATCTACTGCAGCACATAGTAAGCCAGCAAACACAGAACTGGGGAGGCGTTCACTTGATTTATCTACGTTTAGCGAATGAAAATGAAACTACAACGTTTTATCGAATGGCACTTGAGCGGATCATCAGCTCAGAATTAGCTTCTTTTTTGTAATGTGCCGCCTTGTCTGTCACCGCGAAGCGCATAACACAATGGGTCTGAGTTTGTTAGCACGCGTCCCAGTGATTCACGCGCGACGAAGCGTCCCAACAACCTACAAACAGCCTATTCGCTAAAACGTTCATTCGCTCAAATGATTCCTATTCGCTAAAGTGTCATTCGCTAAAACGTCACTCGCTCATATAACATGGACAGACTAAACTGTGGGCACGAGCGACAAAGCGTAATTTCAAAGATCGAACGTAAACTAACTTTCCGCTTTCAAACAAGCATTAATTACTTTCTTCCGAACTCCACCGCCTGCGCAGGGTACAGCGTCGTCATGCCAGTGGCTCGTCCTGTTTTTTTATCCCTGTCGGGCCAATTAACTGTTACCAGGATCGCTTTCTAATCACCACTTTCGTGCTGGGGCCATGTGCGTGAGTTGTGAACTCTTGGGTCGTAATTTTTTTTATAATTGATGTCTTTCCAACGGCGAGCGTGCCGTCGTCTAACCGGAAGCGGGCTAACCTGCACATTTTGAGTCAATACTTACGCTCACCTTTTTCTGATGTGAAGCTGAAGTTACTCGAAAATCAACAGGCACTGGATCATCACGCATGTGTAGCCGATGTTACACTGTATCGATGTGCTGATGTAGCCCACTGAGCTTTGGCTTTGGATTGAAAGTAAGAGCGGACAAGACTGCCAGAGTTGTGAGTTGATTTTTAAAAGTTAAATTATTACTGTTCTTTTAAAAATAAAGAACTTGTATTATATATTAAAATTAATTATTATTAGCATATAGTTGCGTTACAATAGCTGCTGTAGGTTTACAGAATGTTATTAAACTATCCAAGAACTTGGGGATTCTTCAGATGATTCGGTTTTGGTCTTATCAGCTTTTTGCGATGGGCGAGAAATATAAAGTTTCATCTTGATACAAATAGTACAAATTCATATTACGCGGGTGCACACAAAAGTCAATACGTAAACACATTTGAAGCTTACGTGATGATGGCAGAACCTTGGCTCAACATCCACCAGGAACATCTCGCGTGCGATACAGATCCTCCGCTGCATGCACGGATGCACGGACTTTGATAGACGGTGTATCTCGGAACAAGCCATTCTGATTTGAACCCTTCTCGTTTGAACCCATTCGGAAAACGCCCTTCGCGTTTTAACCTTTCGCGTTTCAACCCTTTCTCATTTAAACACCGTGTATTTCAACCAATCGCCTAACACTCTTGGCGCTTTAACCTTTTCTTATTTATGCCCTTCTCGGTTGAACCCGCTCTCATTTAAATCCTTATTGTTTAATTAAAACTCCGTCTCAAAACAGGTTCTCGGCGTTTCAACCCGTATCGTTTAAACATATTGTTTGACAATTTGCGTGTCATGCTTTTTAGAGTGCTCTTGGAATTTCAACCAGTCTCTCTCTTTCTAAGTTAATAAATGAATAAAAATAATGGAGATGTTTGTGATGTTAATGACAGTGCCGGCTACTCCATAGCAATTGTTATTTGATCAAAAAATAACCAGATCTAAAACAAAACAAGCACACAAACAAACAAAAATCCCGCCAGAGTCGTCATTGTACATATTATTACAATTCTAACATGTTCGTCGATCCATTTTCGTGGACTACTTGTGCCAGTGTGCACTGATGCGAACACTTAATGTCAAGTTCTACACCAAGGCTAACTGGCGATCGCTTATCGCCCGCATTGGCAGCATCACAAAGCAACAGCCGCGGCAGGTCTCTCGCCCTACTGTGCACCTCGTCGCTCACAAAGCGCCGCCGCCACCACTCAAGAGCACCACCAGCAGGGATCGGCAAACGATCCTCTGCCCACCCCGCATGAATCATTTGAACCCTTTTGCATAGGATACATTGCAATCGAAATATGTTCAAAGAAACATTTTGTTTTCCATACCGTCACGTTACAAGCGTTTCGCAAAGCATTATGCCATTCAAATCGTATGGCTAATCGTTAGGCTCAGAACGGTTCTTTTCGAGACGCATAGTACAAAACGTTTTTTGCTGCAGAATCAGCCATCGCACCTCAATGCGATCCCATGCTCGGTAAAGCTTTATTCTGGAGCTTTGTTCCCACAAGAGGGTAATTGGTTAAATTATATAAGATGACCGAAGCAACAAAACACGGACCATTCAAAGGTCAGAGAATGCCTTGCGCCCCTTAGAAAGTCACAAAGAAAGATCCTGGCATTAACTAGCCGGCCCTGCGGCGTTTTTTCTTTTTTTTCTTCTTCGAAATGTGCAGGTGCGATGATGCGTGGTTTGAGGGCTTTTCTACCAGGCACAGGTTTTTTCTTCATTTCAGTCGTGAATCATCGGAGGCAAATCATGCTCACCTGGCATGCCCTGTGAGGATATTAAATTATTTACAACCGGTGTCGGAGTGGTCGTACAGATCTACGATCATTGTATATTTGCCTATGTGTCGTCCGTCATGACGTGGATTGGCATACACTCTAGATGTTATTCCCCAAGTAGCATTTCAAGGCGTAATAAAGCTTCAGGTGCCTGGACTTCATAATGTCATTGGTTACTTTATTTCAGTTTCCCGTGAGTGTATGCTGAAATTACTGCTTTTCCTTAGCCTGATCATGTACACGGTTAAAATTTAAAAAAAGTAGTTTTGAGAATGGTCAAAAACAGAAAGTATGTTTTTAATAAGTTTGAAATGAGAAAGTTTAAAATGATAAGTCTTTGAGAATGGCCAAAACCAGAAAGTACGTTTTAAGAAAGTTTGAAAGGAGAAGGGTTAAAATGAGAACTGTCGTTTTGAGAATGGTCAAAACCCGAAAGTTCGTTTTGAGAAAGGTTTAAGTAAGAAAGGGAGAAAAGCGAAAGTTGTTTTGCGCTGGGTTGAAATGAGAAGGTGAAAACGAGAAGGTAGAAAGTGCGAACGGGTTCAAATGAGAACCACCCTGATAGACAGACCAGCGAACTTCTGGCGCTGTTTTGTGAGTAGAGGCGGGCGCTTAGCGAGTATTTTCGGAACGTGTTTGCCTCCACTTGATGTGGCGATAATTGATCATTGTGCTCAACGAGCAAGTCGGCTGTCGACTTTGACCTAGATATCAGCGTTGTTCTTCTTTGCGTCCGTTGCACACTGTTGCGCTTAGTCAGTGCAGTGCAACGCTCGTGGTCAGTGCTGTCTACAAAAAATTATTTTTTTCTTCTAGATCCAGAGATTGTAAACATAGAAGAGGAAAATTATTTGAGATTCAGGTAAATATTTCGCGTGAAATGGAAGCCCTTTGTACAGGATGTTTTGAGAGACAACGAAAAAGTCACGTATGTGCGCAGTGAAACAATTTTGACGACAAGAAATTTATGCTCTAAATGGCCCTTCAAGTATACATCTATTTCTAAGCTGAAACAGAGCAGTATTCTTCATTACCGCTTAAACTGAGACATCGTTTTAAAACCATAGGAAAATCTAGGGAATTTCCCGATGAAATATTGGAAAGAGGTGGCTTGGGAGGTAGGCGGTGGCTAGCTGCGATTGGTTCATGCGTCGCCTGGTGTCGGTGTTTGCGATTGAACATAATCCGGCATTTGTGTGTCAGCTGGTATGTAGTATGTCAGTAGGCGCAGTAGGAGTGGATGGCGGCAAGGAAGAGATACGTGAGCGACGATGTACCTGTCGCGCACTTGCTGGACTCGATTCCGCGTCATCCGTAATTTCTCTCCAGGGCGTCGGAGCACCGCGTTATCCCAAGCTCCCGAACAAGGCGAGACATGCGACTCTGAAGCGTCCCCAGATAGTCAGCTATGAAACCCGCAAGAATAGTATTGCTTTCTCAACTTGCTTGTGTATGTTGGCACTGGAATTTAATTAGGGTGTTTAAGTCGTCATCAAAGTCAGTTGAGGATAGAATATTTGTACTCGAATTTAATTACCAGTGGTTGAAACGCTATCAGAATCAGGTTAGGATACCAGGCACGTAGTCAAAGGGAGGGGGTGGGCGAAATTTTCTGTTTTGCTGGGGCCTCCTCCCCCCCCCCGCCCCCCTTTCCCGAAACAAATCCTGGCTACGTGCTGGG
>JAZHYW010027825.1:0-12357 GCA_037355805.1 Ixodes ricinus
TTTGAAGAATTTCTTAATAGCTTGAAGCCCATATATGCATCTAGTTTCCCTCTACGTACATATAAAACGAAAATACAAAAACACGTAAGCTCTGGGTAACTGCGGAGCTTTCAGCAAGAGATTAAGAAAGAAAAACATCCTACTTGACGTTTTTATTAAGACTAAAGATCCAAAACACTCCAGGAAGTTCAAGCCGTATCGAAATCGCTTAGACAAAGACTTAAAAAAAGCGAGGCGTGATCTTTCTTTTCTATTTATTATGGTTCTGCTTCTGGGTGTACTGATCAGATGTGGAAAAGACTAAAGTCTGTCTTGAATTATAAGACTTCCATTGACTCTCTTCATAAGCTAAAACGAAAATGGTATTGAAGTATCCGGTAAACAGCTTGCAGGTAGCTTTAATAATTGTTTTGTAAACGTTGTTGATAAACTAACGTTAAATACCGACCTTAGACATGTTTCACACAATGATAACTCAATTTTTCTTGAACCTGTAAGCAAAGATGAAGTAATGATATAATTGAAATCTGAAAACAGTTAAAGGCTTGAGCGTGGATCTACATGACTTAAACGAAAAAACACACAATAGGACGACAGACGACACAGTGTCGTCTGTTTCGTTCTTTGTGTGTTTCTTTCGTTTTACGTCAATGTTGAAAATAGCTATGGTCAAGATATTGAGAGTATGGTTAAACATGCTGTTTTCTTTTTCTTGCACCATGCGTAGCGCATATTTTTAATATTTTCCTTAGTCAGTCGGTCTTTCCAATGAAAATGCAACTTGCGCGGGTCACAGTGCTTTTTAAGAAAGATGACAGCAATGACATGGGAAACTGCAGACCAGTATCTATTCTACCAGTACTCTCAAAGGCATTCGAAAAAGTTACTATCTTTACGATTTATTACATTAGTAACAAAACATCACCTGCTATATTGACTCCCAGTATGGGTTTCGTAAACACCTCAGTACAAAGCTTGCTCTACTTATGCTAGAAAGAGCGTGTTCTCTACGAATTAGGAAAAAAAGGAAATCTAGCCTTAGTTCTTTATTGTAGACTTTACAAAAGCCTTCGACCATATTAATCGTGAAATTTTCATATAAAAACTAGAGCGATATGGTATTCGTGGAATGGCGGCATCACTTATTCGATCCTATTTACAATATCGTAGCCAAATCGTTAGCTTGGATGACTTTCTAATGGGCCCTCTACAAGTTTCTTCTGGCGTACCACAGGGCAGCAGTTTTGGCCCCTTACTTGTTAATATGTATGTACATGATATGGTAAGTATTTCGTCTAGCGCCAAATATATTAATTACGCAGACGATACGAGTATACTTTCAGCTGGCAAATTAACTCGACGAAATCATTTACCATGCAAATTCACCACTCTGCAGGCTACAAGACTAGACAAAAGGTAATGGTTTAAAAATAAATGTTGAAAAGACATAAAGCAATATTTTTCGTGTTAAAAACAAGGGTATCCTCACAAGCAAAGCAATTACTCGAAAATCTGCCCCTGTCGAGATCGTGCCCTTTTTCAAGACATTACGCGTCATATTTCAGGAAACATTGTCTTGGGATCATCACATAAATTCAGTGATACCTAAACTGTCGCTGATACTCGGCGTGATATATTGGAATAGGTATATACTCCAACGTAACATTATGATCTTAATATATAATTCACTATTTTCTTCAAGACTCAACTACTGTCATTTAGTGTGTGCTTCGTCCACAGAAGAAAATCTTCTGAAAATACATAAATTAAAAAAAAGGTTAACGAGAATAGTAGAAAAGGTGTCTAATGACAGTCGCTCACAAGCCCTATTTACAAAGTACAATGTAATGCCGATAATAAACAAGTATGATTTTCGTCTCTGCAAACAATATAAACAAGAAACGATAAATTACATTTGTTTTTTAAGAAACTTGGCAAAACTATGAACACATGTTACAGTACACAACACGTGGAAAAATGAGCCTTGGAAGGTAGACACCTGTAGAACAAGCAAGCGGCTTAGAAATGATACAAAATAAATTACCACGATTATTTAATCAATTACATGACAAAAATATACAGCCATAATATATATACCTTTTAAAGAACTGCGTAACTTTCTCAGAATGCTTGAAACTTGTACTGAAAAAGGGGGGGGATATAACTTGCTTCCCGGAACTTCTATTGTTTCAACTTTTTAGTTGATCTTTTGTGTGCGTGAATGAAAAGGACTTGTCAGCTATAGTGTTGATTTTCTTTCTATTGATGTACAGTTTAATATATTTTGTGGGTAAACATGAGTCATCATTGTGTGTCCATGTTTATTTGTCTTTCTAATGTGTATTATCTTTTTTGTATTTTTATCCTTTTTGTGTGAAAAGATTCGTTCACTAAGTGTTTCCATTTTCTATTTAGTGGCTTATTATCTTATCTTTGCCCCGACGCTGCCTAGTATGGGGGCCTTCGGCTTTGTCAAGCTGCTCCATTTGAAGCGGCTTTTTCTGCGAGGCCTCCTGCATCATGTATTTTTGGTGCAAAATAAAACATTATTATTATTATTATTATTATTATTATATATTGTATTTATATAAGTTACTTCAAGTGCATTGCACCGGCTGTACTTATACTACTTTACTTGAAGTACATAACCTCGAATTTACTTTGTACTTTACTTCAAGTACTTTTTAGATGCATTTTACGCAACCACTGTAAAACAAGCAAACACTGTCTAAAACAATCAAGCTCAGACAGTGCTAAACCTCAAAGTAAAAATGACACATTCGCAGCACATCATTGACCAATCAAGAAAGTACAAAACAATTAGGCTCGCAGAAGCAGAACCAGCTATTGAAGCATTTTTGTGAAAAAAAGCCGCTTCATATTTGGCTAGCACAATTTCGCCAACGGATAAAAACCTCTGTACTTTCTTTTTACCAAAAAAAAACATATAAAAGTAACTTCAAAAGTAATTCGCTACTTTTTACGGTAATTAGTAATTTTCTCAATTTCTTTCTATTTGAGTAATTTCTACTCTACTCAAATTACTTTTGACGTGAATATTCAGTAACTTAACCTAATTACTTTTTTTGAGTAACTTGTACATGTCTGCACAATAGTGATACATGACAGCACGCCGGTACGATGCTCATCCAGATTGAAACGGGCAGAGGCGGTGGATTGAATCCACGATCAGTGAGCTTTACAGCGTGAGCTTTCGCTACACGTGCTACCGATCCACGAGCAACGAGACATCGCGGTCGAATTCGAGCTCGAGAGAAAAACAACAACAGCAAGAAAATCTCCGGTTTGAGGCAGCTAGTACTAGTGTCGCCATCTCGTTTAACAAGTTGGAAATAAAATTAACAGGGTGATTTTATTTACACAAATACGCAAATACAACAATATTTTGCTTCCTCGTCATGGTCTTACAATTAAGATTAGAGGCACCCCTAGTACGTACGGCCAAGCGTTTTGTCACGTTTGTCTTCTAAATAATTGTATTTTCAAAAATGCCTCAAAACGCGCTAAAAACAGTCAAAACGGTCGTATTTCTGGATTTTATTAAAAATCTCCAGCGCTCTAAAAGAAAAATCCAAGGGCCGTACAACCTTCATCACGTTATCATAAGTAACCCCCAAAAGAATGAATACTATCGTGCATTCCTGAAACTCAGGTTTGTGTAGCAGAAATTCTGCCCATTGAGCGACGAGGCGGTTGAACCCCATTAGCCTCCGACCATAAAAAAAGAAGTTCTGAAGAACAGAATTCGCGCGACATATTAATTCGTCGGCACTATCCGCAGAAAAAAAAGGTTTGCATCATCGGCATAAACGATGAACTGTGCTGAAGTTATCAACGATGCAGTAAGACGCTACAGTGGAACATCGTGGCGTCAAGGAAGCGAAAAACTGGCGTCTTCTCGGAAGTGGTCCTGTTCGTCCTGTGGAGGGAACCAGCACCCACGGTCAGCCTGTCCAGCGCGAGCGGCCAAGTGCTTCAACTGCAGCAACCGAGGCCATTTCAGCAAGGTTTGCAGAACCGGAGCGGGGAAACCGCAAAAGGTACGAGGGGTTGCCCTTGAAGAAAAACCTGTATATTTGTTTAAGCAACCCGCAGATACAGCGGCCGCGAAGGCACGGTATGTGCAGATAACCGTTAACGGTGTTCCCGTCTTTGCGAAAGTAGACTCGGGTGCCGAAGTGTCTGTTGTTCCATGTACGTTTCCAGGCATCCCGACTAAGCTGGATCGAGTCGAAGAAATTTTGGTGGGGGCAAACGAAAAACGATTGACGGTCTTGGGAAAATTTACGACAGAAATACAATGGAAAGATAAGGTGTCTTGTCAAACAGTGTATGTCATGAGCCCTTTGCGTGAAGTGTTGCTAGGCCTACCGGCAATTTTGTCCTTGGGGGTCGTTAGATTTGTAGATAGCATCGGCAAAAACGAACGCTATGACGTTTTGTACCCGCAGCTGTTCAACAGCTTAGGTACGCTTCCAGGGGAATATACCATCCAGCTCACGCCGCACGGCGCACCTTTCGCTGTTAATACAGCACGGAGGGTTCCCATTCCCATGATGGAAGCTGTAAAAAGCGAAATAGCCAAAATGGAAGAGCTAGGCGTAATACGTAAAGTGGAAGGACCCACAGACTGGTGCGCAGGAATTGTGCCAGTCCTAAAACCGTCAGGCGCGGTTCGTATTTGCGTGGATTTGACGCAATTAAACAAAAGTGTCCGTCGGGAACGGTATGTTCTGCCAACAGTCGAACAAACGCTCGGCCTGCTTGGTGACGCATCAGTTTTTTCAAAGTTGGATGCAAACTCTGGTTTTCACCAGATTAAACTATCGGAAGCATGCCAAGAACTGACAACGTTTATCACGCCATTTGGCAGATACTGTTTTACAAGGCTGCCCTTTGGAATAACGTCAGCTCCAGAATATTTTCAAAAACGGATGTCGGAAATTTTAGAAGGCCTTCCTGGCGTGGCCAATCTAATGGACGACATTTTGGTGTACGGAAAGAATCAGGCGGAACACGATGAAAGACTCAGGAAAGTTTTCGACAGGCTGGTGGAGTCTAATGTTACGCTGAACAAAGAGAAGTGTGTGTTCAACGTCAGAGAAGTCACGTTTTTGGGCTACAGCATAAGCGGAGAAGGCATAAAACCGGACGCAAATAAAGTTAGAGCCATCAAAGATTTAAAGTCTCCGACCAATGTATCTGAAGTCAGAAGGGTTCTTGGAATGGCCAACCACTTAAGTCGCTTTCTACCCCACCTGTCAGCAAAAACGGCTCCGCTACGGGAGTTACTCCAGAAAAACACGGTGTGGGCATGGGGACCGGCGCAAGAAATGGCGCTGGCTAGCGTTAAAGATATGATCTGCTCCGCGGAATGCATGGCCAAGTACAACTCAAGCTTACAAACAATAGTCTCGGCAGACGCATCTTCTTTCGGTCTCGGAGCGGTTCTCCTACAAGAACAAACAACGGGTGAACGCCGGCCGGTGGCGTTTGTTTCTCGTTCACTGACGCCGGCAGAAACGCGCTATGCGCAAATCGAGAAAGAGACTCTTGCCTTAACGTGGGCAGCAGAACGGTTCGACGAATACCTAAGAGGGCTTGACGCAGTATTCGAGACCGATCATAAACCTCTTGTGGCGCTGCTGGGGCAAACGCCAGTTGACATTTTACCACCCCGGATACAAAGGTTTCGATTGAGGCTCATGCGGTACAGGTTTAAAGTCGTCTACGTTCCCGGCAAGCTGATTGCCACAGCAGACACTTTGTCCCGTGCCCCGCTCGCCGAGACGGACAGAAACAGCGTTCTTTCAGTGGAGGAAGTCTCAAGCTATACGCAAGGTTGCTTGATGGGCCTAGAGGGAGGAGAGAACTTTTTGAGCAAAGTAAAAGAGTATCAAAGGTTGGACGAGGTTTGTGATTCTTTAACACGCCTATGTCGAGAGGGCTGGCCGAGAAAGTCGTCACTGCCTTGTTTTCTTCAACCATACTGGCAGGACAGAGCTCTGATAACGGAAGCGAATGGATTTTTGCTAAACGGGAACCGGATAATTGTGCCACAAAAACTACGGTCGGAAGTGTTGTCTCGGTTGCACGAAGGCCACCAAGGCGTCAACAGATGCCGGGCACGTGCTCGAGAGTGCGTTTGGTGGCCAGGCTTGAGCAAGCAGATTTTCATTACTGTCCGTAACTGTGAAGTATGTGCTCAATTCGCTAACCAAAGCTCGGAGCCGATGATGCCTTCGTCTACCCCAGACTTTCCGTGGCAGAAGCTGGGAATCGATCTTTGTCAGATAAAAGGGGCGGACTTCTTGGTTGTGGTGGATTATCTCTCCAGATATCCCGAGGTTTCAGCTCTTTCATCAACTACGACAGCAGCGGTGATCGAGCAGTTGAAGCGTATTTTTGCGCGTCATGGAATCCCGGAAACGGTAATTTCCGATAACGGACCGCAGTTTGTGTCGTCGGAGTTCGGGAGGTTCGCTGAAACGTACGGCTTCTGCCACCAAACAACAAGCCCGCGATACCCACAGGCCAATGGGGAGGCAGAACGAATGGTCCAAACAGTCAAAAGATTGATGCAAATGTCATCTGATGCTAACCTTGCGTTGTTGGCTTACAGGTCGACTCCGGGTATAACTGGGAAGAGTCCCGCTGAGATACTAATGGGTCGACGGCTTCGAACGAGACTGCCCATGGTACCCGAACAACTGCATCCAACAAATCTGAGTCAAGCGGAGTTGATCCGAAGAGACCACAGTGCAAGAGATAAGCAGCGTCAAGGGTTTAACAAGCGCCACGGAGCGAAAGTGTTGCGGACTCTTCACATCGGCGATCGGGTATGGGTGACGGACATGAAGGCGAAGGCGGAGGTCGTGGGTCCAGCCAGAAGGCCGAGGTCCTACGAGGTACAAACATCATCCGGGGTAACCCTAGTGCGGAACAGGACGAGTTTGCGGTTTTTACCGCGGCAACAAGAAACCGGAGGAAGCTACGATTTCCCAGCCAGCATGAATAGAGGGGAGGACGAGATGGTGTCGAACACGGTTCAGTCAAGTGCCTCGGTTCCCGCGCCTGTAACGTCAAGAGAGTCCTTTGACTCTCCCGTCGTCATCACGCGGTATGGGCGAACAATTAGGAAACCTAAAAGATTGGGTATTGATGAGTAGAGTGACAGATGTTTGAAATTGTTGAAATGAAGTGTCAATGTATCTAGTCTTGTATTGAAGTGATACGTATTAGTCTTGAAAAGGTGCTGGAGTGATTATATAAATGCGTAGTGTATGTAACAGCGTTTCTTGCTTTTCTTGTGTCGTTGTCTTTTGTACAATCTGAGTTCTGATTGGAAGTTCTGTTTTGCTTTTGTGAAAAAAAGAGATGAAGCGATATCTTATCGCTGGCTACGCGCCAACGTATCGCTGCGTCATGCTGCCTGGGCCGACAGGTATAAAAGGAATGAAAAAGAATAAACGAAGGCTTTTTGGCTCTGCACAGAACTTCGTGTTGGTCGTTCCTTCGTGGCTTCTGCCGAGCCGCGACATTCTCTTCTGTCGCTGTGCTGTTTTGACAGCACAGCCTCAAGTGTGAACTAGCCATAACTCTCTGCATGGAGCCGAATTTTTTAATATCTTTTTGTTACGCGGTTTTTAGGTAAATTTCAAAACAGTGTTCATAAAATGGTAGAAAATCCGCACAGCTTTCTCGCCTTCGGCCCCAGCTGCCTACCTTCGATAATGTGTTCCCGCGAGCTTGCATTCATGCCCAGCCAAGGTGAGACAGAGTAGCCGAGCGCTTGCTGGGTGGAGGCGGAGCTTTTGGCACGAGGTACTTTGCGCGACTCTACATAACAAAGCACAGAAATGCATTCCTGAATATTCGTCGATTGCCCAACATCGTTTTATTATTTATTACAATAAGAACATTGTCAGCTCATACTGGAATATTCCAGAAACGCACGGCATTAATCCAGAATAACGAGTCATTGAAACCATACGCATGCCGCCCCCCCCCCTCCCCCTTTTTTACCCCGCGTGACCTCCTGTGGGGCGGTATTATTTTATCATCGTAGTATAGCCTCCTCCCATCAGGCACACTCAAGAAGAACAGAAATGCACGTGTGTCAGAATAAACAAAGAATCAATCGCAAAGTTTAACACTCGATGGTAGCCGTCTTCTCGCAGCCAAACACCCTGGCAAAGTCATCAGACTGAGACACAGCGTAGGTGCACCTGCTCGCCCCGTCATCGTCCCCACACGACCGGTGGCAGAACCTCCTGAAAAAGAGTCTATCCCGACGGGAGTCACGGCTATCAGCGGACCCAAGACCGCTACTCTTGGACGCCCTGTAGGCCACCTCCAGGGCCCACCGCGAAGCGGCCAATCCTCTCGCGTCTCTGGTAGACGTCACTCTCCTGCCCAGAGCCGCGGATGCCTTCTTTGCCTCACAGCTCAGGAAATGTCTTCCGAGAGAACCAAGAATACCGCTCGCCTGGTACCATTCTTCGAGGAGGAGTGTGCCCACCGTGGCGTAGTTGAGCTCTTGTTCTTCGGCGTCGGCGATGAAGATGTCGCCGGTCAGGAACGGCGTTGGAAGGAAGTACTCGCGCCCGCCTGGTGCCTTCCACGGGAATCCAGTGATTTGGCTGCTGACATCACTCATGGCGTTGGTGTCCTTCGGGCCGGCTTGAAGTTTAGCCGCCGCCAGCACGTTCGTCAGGAACTTGTCAGTGTACGTCGGTTGACCAGGGTCGCTCGTGTTGGGAAGGCCGGGTGCTTTGCCCGTTGACACCGTGAGAAACTTTATTGGCCAAGAGAAACAATCGACTTATGGGTGTGCGAGCCTAAAGTCTGGTGGGGCCAGCTCTATGGATATTTCTGCCTGACTCAAATATATATGCTCGTGTATCAGGTCTTTCTCGATATCGGTAGCTCGGTATCGGACCCTTCGATCAGGATTTAAAATTAGAACCATTAAGCTACGTTTAAGTGTAACGACCTTTCAGCCATCTTGGTGCTAAAAAGAGTCATATAGTTGCCAAGCTTTATCTAAAATTTGAAACGATACGAAATTAATGAATTAGAACGTTTTAGCTAATAAAACTATTTGGAGCACAATTTTTGCGTCGTACCGCTGACGACTCCTGCGGCGCCGCCACGTGGGTTGCGGAGCCGTAGAAAGACAGAGGAATCGACGTCACAGACGCTCTTTGCGCGATTAGTTTCGGTTTGAAGCCGCGTGTACAAAGGCGACATTTCTCACTCCGTAGCGCGCACTACGAATTTTGAAATCAAACATTTACGGCACGGTTAGATCGTATTGAGGTCGAGCGTCAATTCTCTATATATAGTATGCTAAAAAAATTAAAATTTTAAAAAGTTAATGAAAACTATTTTTGCCTTTTTTGAAGTGGCCCTCATGGCCACCAACTTAGCTACAGGGCGTAAAAACGTCCCTAACGCAAATTCCTTTAAAAAAATCTGGGCCACCTGAGAAAACTTTATTTTGTATATTAGGCCTGTTCAAAGCCACGGTCACCTTCTCCTACGAAATGAATATTCAAGTTCCGCGATTTCTCAAGCAGCGGTAAAAACAGAAACACTTGCCGTATGTCTTCAGCTTAACGTTCTCGAAGAAGCTGACATTCATCTCTACGCCCGTAGACAGGTGTGAGGAATCAATCGCAATAATTTTCTTGAATACGTCCACCATAGCTGCGACCTTAGAAGCCGTCCCATTGCTCTGCAAACTTCTTGCCACCCAGCCTGGAAGAACGCCCTGTAAGTATTCCCCAGTTACCAGGAGGCAAGCCTCTATTCGGTCCGCTTCCGTCGTTTTTGCCTTATTAAAAAAGGTAAACTTCACCAAGTGAGACGTCGCTATCAGTAGCGAGTATAGATCCTCGCAACATCCAGTTTAGATTGATATAAACACCCGATGAGAGCTTGTGGATTTCCATCTCTTTGAGATAAGACTATAAACCGCGTGGAGAGGTTTGCGACCTGTGCCGGCGAGGGAAGGACGTCGGACCAGCGCAGTAGAACGTTCACCCCCAGACTGCTGTTGTGGTTGACACGAATTTCCTCGGAGCCTGGTTCTGATTTTAAAATGACGTCATCGATTCTGTCATCCAGACTGACGAGCTCATATTGCTGCTCTATGATGGTATACGGTCGACGTGCGACGCGGCGAGTCGAAAAAGGGACAGTCGATCGTCCGCTCTCTTCAGGTTTCTTTTCAGAGCGGTTCCCCCCGCCACGTGCAGGACAGAGTCTTTTGCGAAGGCGGAGACAGTCGAAGGTAGTCCCGTGTCCAAGCTCGCGGTTATGATACGCTTGAACAACTCTCGGAAGTCCGCTGCGTGCAGCCAGCGATTTCGCGTTGATGTTGAGCAGCTTCAGCACGTCCTCAATGCCTGGTACATTCGTGTCCGGTACCATGAACTCGAAGCAACTGGAGTAAAAAGAGGCCATTATCTCCACTGACCTTGCCGATCTAATTCGCCTTTCGATTATTAGTTCTAGCCGCTTATGAGCCTCCATTATGTGGTTGGTGAGGTGGACACTTAGGTACGTCACCTGGTCGGGGGCCTTGGCGTTCCAGCGACCGCACACATTCTCGTAGAAATCGATGCAAGGATCCCTCGTGGGGTTCAACGAAGGTTGCATGTAGTTGGCCGCCGTCTTGCACTGAGGGGAAGAGCAGGCTTCTGCCAGGCTTTCCGAGGTGGTCCTGTTTCTGTCCGAAGGAAGGCGGAGTAGTGGCAATAATAAAAACACGAAAAGGACGGCTGCGGCGCCCGGGAACTGGATTATACCAACGAAGAGCAACGGAACTTTGAGCCTCCCGGTGGTCGCCTCTTCGGGCACCAGGAGGACAATCTTGCGGAAGTCCACTGCACAATGAACGTGAAAAAAAAAGAAGTAATAAGCAGGTTTATTTGGATGTCCTGCTTAGTGGCATAGCTAGGCCATCCGGCATCCGGGGCCCTTATGTCTTTCGTAGCGCCCCCCCCCCCCTCTTTCACCGAGATCGCAACTAAACAGTAAAGCGGGGTAGGGGTGCCATGCAGACACCCCCCCCCCCCCCCCCCGTTGCTACGCCACTGGTCCTGCTGGCTTCATGCAAAGGTTCCCATGTCCGTTTCCAGTTCCATTGTCACCAGGCATCATAGCAAGGGAAGACAAACTCAATATATCGACAAAAAAAAAAAGAAGTCTAAATTCAAAGAAGGCACAGAAGCTGATGTAGTAAGAAAACGCATGATGGACACCAGGTTACAAAATCCCGTGTGTCATAATCTTACAACTAGGCTTCGCGCATTAATTTCGGTACGACCTCAATAAATGCCGTGGCATATAAAACGACGTTTCCACATTGACATTTCCATTTTCAAGTTCCGTGATGAAAGGGGGCGTCCGTAGGCAGGTACAAGTAGGGGCAATCTTACTTGACCTTGGGATTCGAGCGCTAACAAGTTCAGCAGGCGCGCACGGCAAAGTCCATTGCTGCAGAGCGTGCTTACGTCGGGCTTGCATTGCCGCTCTTATATACGTGGCTTACACGTGGCGTCATCGCACCGGTCTGGTGGCCAATCCCACTTTCTCTTAGTGAGCAAACATATACGGTTGTGCGAAATGCATGCTGCATAAGAAAAGCGCTCAACAGCAAGACCCACAATGGCCACCGATGTGACGTCGGTAGAAGCCATTTAGAGTAAAGGAAACGAGTGCTCGTTCTGGGCGTGCTTTGCCAACAAAGCGCTCCAACATGACACCCAGTGAATACAAGTTTGATGAGCGCGGAGAACATACTGTGTATGTTCTCCGTGGTTCTTGGTGTTCTCCGATTACCTTGGTAATCGTCAGTGCCCGAATATCGTGACTTGGCAGCTGGTCGGTCACCTGGCGGCTGGTCTAGCGGCTGTTTGGTCTGAACACCTAACAGGACCTTGAGCAAACCCAGGCTCGCCCTATGCACCCAACTTTTCCTGCTCTGTAACGAGGGACGGTTTACAAAATTGGATTGTGCCGGACGCTGCTCTTCAGCGAGCCACTGTTCATCAGCTTGGCGTTGTTCTTTATCTAGACGTTGCTCTTCAGCTGGACGCTGCTCTTCAGTGGGCCACTAGTTCATCAGCTGGACGATGTTCTTTAGCTGGGCACGGTGTTCTAGCTAGATGACGCTGTTCATCAGCTGAATTCAGTTCTTTAGCTGAACGCTGTTCATCAGCTGAACGCTGTTCATCAGCTGAACGCTGTTCATCAGCTGAACTCTGTTCTTTAGCTTTTGCTGTACGTTGTCTTTTAACTAGAGGACTCTGTTTTATTTTATTTATT
>JAZHYW010027826.1:0-16474 GCA_037355805.1 Ixodes ricinus
TTCCTTCTCTTCCTTGTCGTCGTCTGTCAGTACCTCAGTCTCGGGTTTTTCAAGCAAAAATGTATGAAGTTTGTGGGTTTCTTTATGACTATATTTTGCAGCTAAGAACTGGCGAAGACAGGATTGAAAGTAGCTAAAGTGGCGCCAATTTATAAAAGTGGAGATAATAAGTGGGCTTCTAATTACACACCTGCCTCGCAGCTGAGCACATGCAGAAAGGTTCACGAACATTTTCTTTTTTGAGTCCAATGTAACTTTCTTGGAATCTGTAGAATTTTTGGTAAACTGTCAACATAGGGTTTAGACGTGGTTACTCAACGCTGACTCAGCTTCTTCATATGTTTCATGAATTTGTCTACTACTAAGTGGATGCAATGATGGCAAAGCGGATAGCTATCTTTTTGGATTTTAGACGAAAGCCTCTATAGCATATTGCATAGGAAGTATACTGTATAAACTTAAACAGATACTTCGATAACGATTACCTTTTACGGTGGGTTGATTCATATGTTACGAACCGTCAATACTATATGACTGTCGGAAAAGCGGTGTCTATAAGCAATTCCAGAAGTACTCAACTTTAGCTTTCGTTTTACGGTGTGTCATGCGAAGCGATTTTACGGGTAGATAAGTCCAGGAATTCAGTGCCGTTTTTTTTGGTGATGTATCTGCGTTTTGTTTTCAAAGCGTCATGCATTTCCGTTCCCCAAAATGTTTAGACGAGTGGCTCTGCAAGCTGTGCTATTCTGGTGTCAAACATGGCAGACAAATTTGAGCGTAAAACAAAACATCATGCAAATAACAGTAACTTTTGTTTGGCTATTCTATCAACTCAGTATCATTAGATCGTGTCCCTTCTTACAAGTATTTTGGTGTTACCATTACATTTAATTTAAGTTTCGGTCTCGTGCATTTCGAAAATATTATAACAAACGCGTCCCGAAAACTGCGGAATATTATGAGCGCGAACTTGACAGTGACAAGAAAGGCACACGTACGACAGGGACTGGCGCTGACTTCCAACTAAGTTTATTGCAACATACGGCATGCATACGTCTGTCATCCTCTATGCGTTATCCAGATTAACCTAGTTATCTGCCTGCAGAAAAGTGAAGCGTTTGAAATTTTGGTACAAGTTAATACATGATATGATTGGAATGTAGTTCAAGGATTATCTGATGTACAATCTCAGTCGTGATACATGACAGAAGCATGAAAACCTTTTACGTAAGTTTCAATGTAGAAAAGACATTTCTAAATATTTTTTCCTTGATCTGTCTGAGATTGGAATAGCCTGGTTCATAGCAATATGACAGGCAGTGCCACCTTCTATTCGTTCGACAGTGCCTTAGATGAATTTTTGATTCCAATTGTTTAAACATTGCCAAGCGTTATTTCTTATTTACAGGAAAATTATATTTTGAAGCTACGTACCAATCCTGCTCTAATGTTGCATACCCGTACTTACACGCCTTGGCCTACAAAAGTAGGCCGACCTTATTCTTCAAATAAATAAAAAAAATAATTAACTAAAATAACCTAGCAAAATAAATTATAAAAGGGCGTGACTTCAGACCACTACTGGGGTTATTCCACGTCCGTTCATGCAATGATGGTCCGGGTCATAATTTAGATATTTTTGTTAAAATATATCTGAAAGCCATGATTCTTGGGAGGAACATTCAGCTATATATGAAAGCCGTAACATTTCTTTTCGCTAAGATATAAAATAGAGAAGCTCGAGGCATGGAAATTTAGAAGATTTCACGATGCTACTTTGCACAATCATCATTTCCTCATCGAAGCTTTCACGTCACCATAACTTTTTAATACATTTTACAAAGGATATACAACAGATACAAAAAAATGAAAAATATCAATAAAATATTTCTATGCAGAAAAAAATCAAACATGGCATGAAAACGCGTTTTACAGACGAATTCACCTTTTTTTTTGCAAATAAACCATCTTTTATAAAACTTCACAAAGCATCAAAATGCGCGTCTTTAAATATTCTCTACGAATATGTAAAAATTATATGCCCATCGTTAGTTGCCTTTTTGTTATTATTGCGGAAACGCAGCAGATTTCTGAAAATGTGGCAAGATTGGGCGTCGATATTTAAAAAAAACTCCATCTTTAATTTTTTTCTCAAACTCCACTTGGCACTTTACAGTGACTTGAACTAACTTGTGATGGCAAAACATTGAGTAACATATGACCTCCAAACGGGGAAAGATACGACAAGCCTTCACTCGGAGCGAGCCGACGTCTTCGTCATAGCGGGTTTGCCGCACAGCACCAAACATTTTCAGCGTTAGCTTTGGCATGTATTTTATATTTATTAATTCCTTTTTTCAAAAGGGGTGAGTATTACTGACGCGAAAAGGGACTTTGAGCTGGAATACCATTAATTAGCTTACAATTCACAAAAAACAAAACGGCCCCAATCTTCAAGTTCGCTAACTATGCACATATAAGCTTAAAACTCTCACTTGCGCAAGTGGCCATGTATACATCCGGCCTCTAGGCATATGATTACTTCCACAGATGAGATGCCTGGATTCAACTCACATGTTTTACGGTGGTCCACTCTGCTTACTTCACCAAACGAAACTCTCGAACCCGCTCCGCAGACAGGGTGGAACATGCAGACATTTGCTACTTTTTCATGTAGCACTTCCAGAAAACCTTTAGCGGTGACAATCGTTGAGTTGAGCGAAGATATCAAGTTAGAGGAGCGATGCGTGGTGCTTAAAAACACCATCTATACTTCATAACAAGCGCTTTTCTCCGTGTCCATCAGTGACTGAAAAGATCCGTCTTGCCAAAGAGTACGGCTTCGGAGACAGTTCGTGCGATTGGAAGCGATTCTTGAAATGGCCTCTGTGGCTAGAACAGCGTGAGTTGTGTCATCTGTCGTGTCGTCGCTGACAACGGCAAAGCTTTGCGTGCCTTGCGTGGACCTAACGCACACATGTGAAAGAGGTACTTGAGTTTTTTGTTTTTTTTTCCAATGAAACTCTGCACTTCGGTTGGGAAGATTACTGTCCAATTTTCCGCGGATTCGAAGTGGAACATCAATGCCCTTGGGTGGTAAGGCGGTTCTTGCGTCACGTATCAGGCTTTGTTGAAGATCACGGATGTAAGAATGCCCCATATACTCATATACTTTTCGCTCCATGACTCCGATTCCCGCAGGAAGGCGGAAGTGTCCATAACATTCTTGACGAGTTCGCCGGCGTCCCATAACGCGAAACACATCTCTTCGTCTTCCGTCGAGATGAAGCGACTGCAGTGAGATGCCCTGCAGTTTTCGGCACTTTTCGCAACGGCGCAGGAAGAAATCGTTCTGTGGAGTGCTCTAGAGATAGATGCACTTGAGGTCGTCTTCAGGCACTGTCTTCTTTGAGGCATTTGTTATTGCCGTTAAAACCAACTGAAAATTGACGCAATATATGCATGCGCACACCTCGTGCTCGGGACTCTTCTTTGCCCAGTTTGGTCGTAGGCAATAAAATTTGGAGATGCATAGTTCTCGATGGGGATGGTCCTTCCTAAACAGCTGGTAGGCTTCCTCAATAGAGCGGGTCATGAACCTTTTTAAGACTTTGGTATTGTTGTCGTTGATCATGGCTTTCACGACGTCCTTTTTGTTGGGGCTTTGAACAGAGCATGCGAGGTCGTCGCGTGGGTAGTACTCAAGTGCCACCCTCACGTCTTCGGCATTCGCTATTTTTCCCATGTAGGGATTATGGGTCGCCCATACACCACCTTTACCCTTCAATTTTCTTGTTTGATCAATCATGCTGGCAGTCGCTTCCGGTGCCAGACGTTCATATTAAAAATAGCGCAAAAAAGACGGGACAAAAAGACGAAGAAGCACACAGGACAAGCGCTAACTGGCAACTAAAGTTTATTGAATGCTTCCAACTTTGCTATCGCCGTGCACGCGCGTAGTCTCGTCTCAACAAAAACACGGCGTACCGCCAAATCAGCAGATACAGCCCGCCCACCGCCTGTTCCAAAAAGTCAGCAAAACAGCTACATCACCCCGTCGCACAATCCGAACGAGGAAAGGAATAGAAAAAACGCCGCGTTAATATTTACAAGTTAGATAGTGTTAATGAAACTGTACTCTTTCGGCTGCATATACACCGATGCGACGCTTATGCAAACGTCTTTGTCACAAGCATGTATTTTTGCCGCCTCCAGCAACTCTCGTTCTATCCTTCCTTTGTTGCGTCCCTCCACCTGCGCACCGTCCAGCGTGGAGGAACAACCACAAGTTTTACAATGCCCCGGCAAGTGGGAACCGTAATTGTTGCCAAGAGAAGCCGCATGTTCTCGAAGTCTATCATTTAAGCAACGTCCCGTCTGCCCTATGTAAACACGACCACACGTTAAAGGAATCCTGTAAACCACCTCAGTGGCACAAGGCACAAACTTTGTGACGTGTTTCTTGCTGCAAACAGGTTTCTTCACTTTCGGCCCGCTCAAACCATAGCGCACAATTTTGACAATCTGCACGGGGCAGTGAAAACAACGTCCACGTCGAACTTAGACGCTATCCTTTTCAGATTGTGCGACACCTTATGAATGTAAGGTAGCACTACAAAATTCTTTGGTTTCCTCTTAGGTACAACGGAAGAGCTTTTCAACTTTTTAGAAGGGATTCCGCAACTCCCAGTATTAAAACCGAGGGAAACCCGGAGTGCTCCAAGCGAAGTGTCTGGAGGTCAAAACTGTCATTAATTACATGTGGACAGGACTTCAACAGTGCCGACCGGAGGCACAGCGAGGCAATGCCCCTCTTTATTAATTTAGAGTGGGCTGCGTCAAAAGCCGAAAGGGCCTTTTTGTGCGTGGCCTGCTGCAGTCGGGGACAAAAGTCCCCAGGACGCGCGAGCTGCGACTGAGATGCATCAGCTCTGCCATCTGCCGGCGGGTCACCTGGTTTCGAGATCACACAAAGCGCATGCGCGTCCTACTGTGCATGCAAACATCTGTGTTTTCCCGCTTTTCTGCGCCGGGGTGCCTAACTCGGAATCGGGCGCGATGGTACCGCCTCGGAGATAGCGCTTGCGGCTGACGAGCATTTGCTACACATTCTGAAACTGGAGATACCGCCTCCGGCATTGCGCCGCATTTCGCAGTGTCAGCGCGCCTTGCTTTATAACCAGCTAGGTTTATCGCTCAGTTGAGCTGCCGTGACTTCTTGCTTTATAGGTGCTATGTCAGTAAGCGCTATCTCCGAGGCGGTACCACGCGCCCGATTCAGGGTTAGGCAACCCGTCGCTGAAGAGCGGGAAAACCACATGTTTGCATGCACGGTAGGACGCGCATGCGCTTTTGTGTGATCTCGAAACCAGGCGACCCGCCGGCAGATGGCACAGCGATGCGTTTCAGTCGCAGCTCGCTGCGTCCTGAGGACTTTGTCCCCGACTGTACATCTAGCACACATGGTCAAGGGAGTTAAAAGACAACCGGACATCTAAAAACTGTAAAAATCCTTCCAACGGAAGTTCGTAGGTAAAATGTAAATGCTTAGAAGATCTGCTAAAAACCTCCAGAGTAGTCTCGACTAAAGAGACCAGGCTTTGCTCTGCAGAAACACTAACAAAAATAATAAAATCGTCGACGTACCTACAAACCTTCACAACGGGGTGTCAGCCAACTCATGCAAAACCGAGCGGTCAAACTTGGCAAGAAAAATCTCACATATTACAGGCGCCACACTAGACCCGATACAAATGCCACGCCTCTGCACATACACCTTGTCCTCAAAGCAAACAAGCGTTGGGTTTAGGTAGCAGTCCAACACTTCCAGGAAGGCATCAGCCGTAACCCCACACGCATTTTGAAATGCAAGAATGCCCGATGTCTCAATCAGTTCCCGAACAGCAAATAGAAGTTCGTCGTGTGGAACCGAATAAAACAATTCCTCAACGTCCAAGGAGAAAGCGTTGTTGACTCCAGGTAGGCCCTCCCGTAGTAAGTCGATGAGGTGGTCCGAACTGCTCACCTTGTATGGGTCTTCTGGGATGAGGTTACTCAGGTGCAGCTGCAGAAACCTGCTCACCTAGTTACAGGTGAGTAGAGCAGAGAGTAAACCTGCTTACCAGACGCAATATTTCTTTCTTCGAGATGTTTGGTGGCAGAAGCGTGTACAATCACTTGCGTTCCTGGTGGAAACTGCGTGTCTTCGGCGCTTCGCGGAACGCGTCAGGCCACTCTGCGCAGTGCTCACAACTGTCTTCGCCGGTTTTCACGCCATAAACACTTGACAGCTTTCTTCTAATCGAAGAACTCACTTGAGCTTGTTTTTCTTCAAATACGCTTCGCGCTTTTTTTATGGTTTTACGTGGTTTCAATGGGGTTATCGACGGACTAGCATCACACACGTCTTGACTCACTTCAGCCAAAATTTCATCAGAGTCCCGGAAGAAGGAGTTTTATGTACTCACGTTGTGAGGAGAAGTAATCTCATTCTTGAAGTATTTGTAACAATGTTGGCATAAAAGGTCAGATTCGTTCATTGTCCGTGAAGCCAGTAGCTTTTCCAACCGCACTTTGTTGAGTGCGGTTGGAAAGCCGGATGCATACATGGGCACTTGCGTAACTGAGCGTTTTAAGCTTATGTGTGCATAGTTAGCGAATTTGCAGAGTGGGGTCGTTTTGTTTTTGTGAATTGTAAACTATATAATAGTATTCCCGCTCAAAGTCCCTTTTCTCGTAAGTTATACTCCCCCCTTTTAAAAAAATAATTTGAAAAATATAAAATACATGCCAAAACTAACGCTTAAAATGTTTGGTGTTGTGCGGCAAAGCCGCTATGAGGAAGACGTCGGCTCGCTCCGAGTGAAGGTTTGTCGTAGCTTTTCCCGTTCGGAGGTCATATGTTACTCAATCTTTTGCCATCACAGGTTAGTTCAAGTCACTGCAAGTGCCAAGACAAGTTTTAAAAAAATTAAAGATGGAGTTTTTTTTAAATATTGACGCCCAACCTTGCCACATTTTGAGATATCAGCTGCGTTTTCGCGGTAATAACAAAAAGACAATTAATGGTGGGCATATACTTTTTACATATTCGTAAAGAATATTTAAATACGCGCCTTTTTGCATGTTATGTGAAGTATTATGAAAAATGGTTCATTTACAAAAAAAATTGTGAATGTCTCAAAAACGCGTTTTTATGCCATGTTTGATATTTTTGTTCGCATAGAAATATTTTAATCATAATTATCATTTTCTCTGTATGAGTTGTATATCTTTTTTTAAAATGTATTAAGAAAGTTATGGTGATGTGAAAGTTTCGATGAGGAAATGACGACTGTGCAAAATAGCATCGTGAAATCTTCTCAATTTCCACGCCTCGAGATTCTCTATTTTATATCTCAACGAAAAAAATTGTCACGGCTTTCATATATAGCTGAATGTTCCTCCCAAGAACATGGCTTTCATATATATTTTTAACAGAAATATCTAAATCATGACCTGGATCATCACTGCATGAACTGACGTGGAATCACCCCGCTTTTAACACGCTTGTGACACTTCGCCCATTTCAATTTGCGTACCCAGCCAATTAAACAACATCAAGCGTTCGAAATGTGAGTCCCATTGGTGTCAAAATTTCAGCTCCTTGAAAACATGTGCTTGAAGACCCCAGTATCGGTCATCCCCAAGGCGTGCACATGCACTCTCGTGACGTACGCTCTAATGACACGCACTCTCATGTCGCGGCGCTCTCCTGTCGTGCGCTCTTCTGACGTGGCACTGTCCTGTCGCGCGCTCCTTCGTCGGCGCTCGTAGTGTGCGCCTCGTGACACAGCCCTACGTTGTTAGTAAAGCGGAAGCTCCTCGCTCCTCTTCCACTTTAGCACAGCGAACGCTGGACCTGTCTCTGATTATAGGTAATACATCACGCTATTAGTAGACATGTGAGAGGACTGGCCAAACATGAGCGTTTTGTGTCAGCCGAGAACCCCATTCCAAAAATGTGCGGCCACAGAGCACATACCACCGCGTGCGGCGCTGTGTTCGAAAATTGAAGGAAAATCCATTGGTGGATCCTTAGGGTATGCGTCAGCCTGACACCCTGGAAACGCCACATGTCCCCCTTTCGGAAAAGATAAATCTGACCCCTTCACCTTTATGTTTTAGCTTTCTTGTTTGGCTCTCTTTTGCTTCCTCTTTTGGCTTTGTTACGAAGTCAGTTTGAGCATTTCCAAAAGGGCGACGTGTGTTGCGTTTTCCAAGGATCGTCTAACGCATTCCCTAAGAATCCACCAGTAAATCATCCTTTTAATTTTTTTTGCCGCCCATTTGGACCAGCGCTAGTACTTGGTTTACACTCCATTTTGTAGCACAAACCAAAGCAAATTCGCTCCGCACATCTGCAAGTTGAGACTGGCCCCAGCGTCCGCGCCCTCATTGTCTTCCGCCCCGTGACGTCACCTCCCTCTCGCCTTTGTCCTTCACTATTCTCCTCCTCTCCACGCGGCGCGCTTTCCCTTTCCACTGTTTTGTCCACGGACGGAGGCCTTCAGCTTTTCCCTGTCATGCGGGTACTAATGCTAACGGATTAACGAATCAAAAAGCTAAAAAATGATTCAATAGGGGTGCGCGGCTGCGCTCCTCCTGTTGGTGGCGCCCTGGGCCTGAGCGATTGCCCAGGCCGCCCACCCGAAAGCCGGTACTGTTTCTACGGTTCGCTGTGATTCGTTGTGTCGTGTTCAGCCAGAAAAATGAGCTCACATACCTTTCTGAGAATGCCGCTCTTCAGCCGCTCTCGCCTTGCCGGATTCCTTGCAAGCTACATAGGTCCTCGGACAGTATTCGACGCTTTCTGTCGTTATTCCTGCACCCTATGACCGAGCAATGGTGTCCCGATGACCGGGGGACTGTCGACATCGAAGCCCGTGGCTCTAATTAAGTTTGCGGGTTTAGAAACAGAGAAGAAAGCGCGAACGAAGTTCGGGCACTCCAGACACCCAACACCGGCGAAGCCTCTCATCCAGGACTTTCACCCTTTCTAGCGACCCAGCGAGGGGAAAACGCCGGTAGCCATTCCCCCTCTTCTCTCTCACCCTCTTTAGTGTAAAACGGTCTATAGAAAGTGGCGAGCAAAGCAACAGGTCGGTTTGTGAAGCAGTCGGAACTTACCGCTCTTCCGGCGTTCCGGTCGTTGTCGTATTGATCGCTGTGAACGCAACCGACACAAATGTGTGAACCAGCGCTAACACGGTGAAAAAATTACCACTGAACATTTTTTAATTGGATAGTGAATTCAGAGTGTTGAACCGGAACCGAACTGAAAACCGGAAGCGAATCGTTATTTTTAGCCAAACCGGAACTGAGACCAAACCGAAATCATAGCCGCCATCTTGGAACTGAGCCTGAACTAAACCGGAAAAAAATAGAACGGTAACCGGTTCAAAACGTTTCACGGTGATTTCTTTCCTTCTTTTTCTTAACATCACAAACTGAACATTAGAGAATAAAAAATTGGCAGCTGTATTTCTATTCATTGATCAAATCGTTATATATAGAATTGTGATGTCTGATAAATTCAGTGAGTTTTCGTAGCGCTTTCACTGCCTCGTGACGTCACGTGTCACGTGATATCGCGCGGCGTGGTCACGTGACGTCACGGTGTCAAGAAAGGCTGTCAAGTAACGTCATATTACGTAGCGCCGATACGTCACGCAGCGTGGTCACGTGGCTCACTGCGTCAAGTCCGATAATGTCACTAGAACCAATAGTGTTGTGGACCTACGTGACATCACGACTTAGCGTCGTGAGTCATGTGGAACCGTGACGTGCTCAATTGTCGTTAGCCCAACGCCGACTCGGGCTCATGACAATCAAAGCCATCGGCAAACATTCGGATAGTGGCTTGTGTTCAGTCAAAGGTAAGAATAGCCGAACTCTACCAACATCTGAAGCGCAACTCATGCACCTTTGGTATCCCCTGCGCATGATATGATGAACACTAACGGTACATATTCAACACCAGTTCAAGTGGCCTTCTAATTGAGAGTTAAGAAGGTGAACCCTGTTCTTGATTGATTTTCATTAGCGCACAGTGGAAAACTAATGGGTGTTTCGTAGGTTATCGACTTCAGGGCTTAGTTCTTGACGGTGTTTACTGTAAGTACAAAAAATGATTGCACGACCCATCTTACACGTAAAACATCATTAGACACCCAAATATGCTTTCGTTACTGCTGAGACTGCTCCAGAAAGTTGTCTCCTAGAATGGCCGTATTGAAATACCTAAATGTGACTAATCCGACGTTACTCAAGTGTGTTAGTACGGGGAGGGGTGGGAGGGGAGACAGGATTACTTGAAGAAACAAAAAACTTTTTGGTGGTCTCAGGGGTCAGCTCAATGTTCCCAGACCCTCTGATTCTCACAGGAGGTCGGTCTTTAGGCCTTCCCTACCAGACATGGCAGTAATAGCATTACTGCATATTAAATTACTGTAATTAAATTACTTTTTTTGTGGTAGTGAGTAATGTAATTAATTACTTTTCTAGACTGGTAATTTAGCAATGCAATGGGTTACTTTCAAGCAGTAATTTTTATAAAATTACTCATTAGTTTTGGAAATTACCTTTGTCCCAAAGGAAAGTTCGTTTGCAAGTTTTAAGAAAAAGTAGAAAAATTATTTTGCATGGTGAAATGTCGTGAAAGAGACGTCAGTAAAATAAACGAGGGTTATCTGAAGGGAAAGCCTCGCACCGAAGATCACACCTCACGCACAGAGACGGGATCTGAGAGGAGGAGATGGAGAAAAGCCTTCGTGTGAAGAAATCGCTGGAAGGCCATGGCTCAAGAACTCCAGACAAGATAGATTCATGACGGCGTTAAGTTATCACAACGGTACTATATTTCGTTTATCCCTAAGGCATGATTTGTTCCGAGCATATCCCGGGCATGATTTGTTCAGAAGGCTACATTTAATGGTCGCCAATTAATTCTACAAATTCCCTGGCAGATTCCCTACCATATACCTACTGTCCTTTCTCCAAGCAGCGAGGTTTTGGTGGAATTTCGTTGCTCGGCCGCTATTTTGGTAGTGGCGCGAAAAAGAAGAGAGAGAGGGCAGGGGAGTTCTCGCAAGCTGATGTTTTGGCGATTGAGATATTTTGTTGTCTTTAGGTATGCCTTTGTGGTGTAAACAATTTTACGCATTTCCCACAAATATTTCAACGTCAACAACAGTTGTAAAGCATTACGCACTGCCTCAGGTGCTTTGACCTTACGCACTAGAGCGTCATAGGAGTCAGTATTTCCGCAAAATAAATACTTTGAATCGATCACTTCTTCGCATCACGACGAGCACACTTTCACCATGAAATCATAACAAATAATGATTTATAAAGAAATTTATTGGGTCCCAACAGTAGAGCCACATTATTTAAGTTGTAAATAAACTGCGCGTCGTTCATGCAATGTGTTTACTTCCAAGTTCGAATGTGTTGACAATGAGTAGCCAAAAGCGCAGTCTGCAGGCTGCTTCCTGGAGTAGCCTGATATCTCCCCAACTCGAGAAAGGGGGGGGGGAGAGAAGGGGTGGTTGTTGTGGGAAGGTGATATTTACTTTCACTCAGAGTGTCGCCGGTCGTTAAAAAGTCGACTCGCTCATAACGGGAATGCCTAGTGGGGCCATATCTATAGTAACTATGACTGAAAATGTGGTATACAGCTATGTTACTGAGAAGTTGTGATCGCGCAAAACGATGGGGCGTTGTAGTGGATGCGGGTGAAGCAAAGACTTATCTTACGACTGCATCGTCTTTATTAGAAGCCAGAATTGCGGCTTGCTTCTTCCACCCTCTTGACGCCAGTCTTGTCCAATATTGGATCAATTCGGTACAGCGTTGATCGCAGCAAGCCCGCGCCGATATTTAAAGGTCTTTATGAAGTTATAAAACAGTGTTATAAAACAGTCATCAAGCAGAGGTAATGACGAATAAATACGTAAAATAGTGCAAAATGGGATGAACAACCTATGAGAGGAGATATGTGTTTCAAACGGTAATGAAGAGATTGGGAAAAGCCAGTTGATTTATAAGTTTCAGAAATAAATGTATTATCGACGACTTGAACCCTTTATAGCGCAAGCCAATCCTTGTGCAGACACGGTAATGGTTTCAGCAGCCGTTGCGCGATGCCAGAAGAGCGGCTGCTGGAACGACCTCAACATACCACGACCCCTCGATCTCCACCGACCCAGGGAGCTTTCATGGCGCAGCGCACATGAAGGCACCCTAGAAGGCACATGAAGGCACCCTACACCGACCGAGCGGCCTCGGCCTGCAGCTCATGGGAAAAGGCGTTCGGTCGCGCTGGCTTCTTCAGTCTCTCGGATTCAGCGTGCCCACGTCAATGAGGTAAGACACCTGGACGTCTCAAGGTCAGTTGTGGCGCTCGCAGCTAGCCGCTCATTTCGCGCTTTTGAGGATTATCCTACAGGAAAAGCCGACGCAAAAAGCCCCTGCCGTCACGTGACTTTTCGGAGGGTGAAAAGTGGAAGGTCGGAAGGGCATTTTCCTACCTGCGGGAAATGGTTTCGTAGGTCGGTCTTTAACTAATGTGGGAGTTGGTGTCTCGACCTTTCTGAAGTAAAGAACAAGAAACCGCTTTTGCCTGCATGTCCTGGTTTTTATTTGCAAATGCATTTGCATGTCCTAGTTTTTATTTGCAAAAATGGACAAAAATTGGGGTTTTCAGCACCTCTCAACTCCTCCACTGACTTCGAGTCACGTGCGCTGTGACGTCAATGGGGAAGGCGCAGGGTTCCGGTGAAGCTCTCTCTTTAGAGCCATCAGTGAGCAGCGAGGACTCATCCTCGCGACCGCGTGACACACGTGCTGGCGGGCGCAGCGCAGCAATATGGTGGAAGGGGAAGCTCATCCGGGTCCGGCCAGTACCCGTCCAGCCCTGTCCCCCATCCCCTCCGGCTTCTGGCGGCTGTTCCGCTGCTGACGGTTTTGTGGACCTAGGATTGATGGCGCCACTGAAACTCCGTATTATAAAAGTTTGTGTTGATAATACCAGATTTTTGACGCATTTATATTTAAGTTGGAACGACAAGATTTATAGAAAAGTTACCTTTTATCGAGCAGGTATTCGCATAATTTGCTATCTTTCTACAAGATTCCCCATTGACGTCATAGCGCGTGTTTCTCATATATACGCCGCTCTCTGACTGTAGTTCGAGGAATTTTCTCATTTTTGCCTCGCGATTACGCGGCGGAATCGCAACATTTCGAAGGAAGGAGGTGTGTTTTCTGTCTTTTTTTTTTTTGACAAGGTGAAAAATGTCAAAAGTAGAAAATGCCATTTCTTTCAACGTTAAAATCGTTGCACGGCTCCTTTAAAGGCGAGAATGCGAAAGGCACATTATCAGTAAGGTCAACACATTTTAAAACCTGAAAGGGCAGCTAGGACACTCAGGTCCCCAGCCTTCTTACTCTTTCGTCAAGCAAGGTCAAACCGTAAGCTCCGGAATAAATAGTTCATCCCAAATGCCTTGTCAAGGCCACAGAACGTTTGATGCGCAGTCTTTGCCTTGGTAAGTAAAGATGCATTTGCTCGGAAAGAGCTTGTGCCGCACGCGGTATGCCTCTCCACTTCGGGAGTTTAGTCGTAAATAAGAAAACGAGGAGATGTCGCCACCCCTTTGTTGGGAAAACACATCTTAAAAAGCTCGAGCCATCTTTTCCTCAACTGGCGACGCTTGTGCCCAACAAACATTCAACACCCTCGTGTGAGAGCGTGCAAGAAATGGGGCTGTTCTGCTGTCTTGGAACAATACTCCTCGGGAGGATGCGCGAGTATGCGTCAACTAGTGCTCTTGGGAGAAAAGATTAGACTGCGTCCGAGTCGGAAAGAAAACGTTTCACATGACGACTTCTTGTATGAACGAGTTCCCATGATCCGACTAAAGTTACCGACACTAACTCCTTCAAAATCAAAAAGACGAAACCATACCAACTTTTAACTAAGGAACTTCACCGTTGAATGAAGAGCGAAACTGGTGAGTCTACTTTTTGAGTCACATCTTAAGAAGAAGTTATTAATCGAGTTAACACTTCCGTCGTGTGCGACAGCGGAACGACTGTTCAGTATGGTTCACTTTGAGGTTCATGAAGCTGTTACGGTGTAAACAGGAAGATCTGAGTTCTAGTATATCAGAACTCATATCTTCCTGTTTACATAGTAAAGAGTGTCCAAACAGTATACTACAAAATGCACGACTCCGACAAACCGTGCGGCGCTTCACTTCCGGTCGTTCTTCTTTGCCGGGGAAACTTCGCCCCGTCAAATCTCCCCTCGCTTCCTCCACGGCGGCCTTGCTCTGCCCATCACGTGGGTCCGAGAGCCACTTACACGCTCTCTTGGCTGTCGGTCAATCGCTCAAGGCCTCCCCCGTTTTCAAGTCCCGAAAGCGGGAGAGGGAACGACACGAGGGTGAGGTACGTGAGGGAGGTCGTGGGCGAGGTTAGCCAGACGCAGGTGGCGTGTGACATCAAAGAAAGGTGGAGGAGGCGAGGAGAAAGGTCGCAATGTTGGCTTGAGCACAACGATCGTCAGGCGACACGACTCCTGCAAAAATCGTAACAATTGAAGCGTCCGCTTCAATTTTCACGATTTGTCGGAGTCGTGCGTTTTCTAGTGTCCTGTTTGGACACCCCTTAATTCGTGGTTATTCTATTCGCAGTGTGATGTATACATAACCTGAACTAAAATAAACATTAATTACTGCCTTAATGTATTGAAAAGTAATGTCAAAGTGATTTCATTACTTTTGGAAAGTAATTGTAATGCAGCTTTATTACTCTAAGTCTGTGATAATTTGTAATAACATCTAGTTACATTTTTGTAATTTTCAAAAACTAATTAGTAATGCAAGTTAATTACTTTTTGAAAAGCATTCGCCTCCCTATCTTGCTTAAACGTCGTAGTTTTCGGGGTTCAAAATAAGAGCAAGGAATAATTATTGCCAGCAGTCGACACAACCATGATTGTCGAATCAACACCCTAAGACAGTAGAGGGTCGGGATACCTCAGTGATAAAAAATATTCGATGAATATCTTCTTTAGATGTGACTAAAAAAGTAGGCTCACTGGTTTCGCTCTTCATTCGACGGTGAAGATCCTAAGTTAAATGTTGATATGATTTCGTCTTTCTGATTTTGAAGAAGTTAGTCAGTGTGAGTATGTTTAGTCGGGCCATTGGGGGGAGGAGGGAGGGGGAAGGGACGTTGTTAAAAAAAACAAGAACACCGCGGGGTTGTAAATGTTTCTCAGCCTCGCGTTCACAATACAGACGAGAAAGCATGGCCCCGGAAACTACTTTGTTCGCAAAAACACTCTTGAAAGAAACCGAGTTTTGGCGGTACCATACGCTTGTGCCTTCCCACGCGACGCTGCACCTGGAAAAAATAATTTGTATTTCTCAAATAGGTGGTATGCTTGACCTCGCATTAGCTGCTATCGTGGTGGCCTTGCGGCTGAGCGCATGCCTTGTTGCAGCATACGGTTCACACTACCAGGTTTGATTTTCTTAGCAATAACAAGTCTGAATGACTACCAGGATATAGTGCGACGATATCACGTGCAAAACAAATGTTAAACAGTCCGGTTTGCTCGTAAAATGCAGTGTTCCCAACACTAGCGAAAGTAGACCTCCCAGTTGTGAACTTGTCCAGTATAGAGCAGTCTTGCGATGGTGTATGGTAGCCTAATAATATGTTAGAGTGCATGACTAATTAAGCACAGTAAATGCTTGAAAAACGTGCATTTAAAACTGAATATTTTATTCTCCTGGGCAGTATTGCGCTAAGATTTGAGTTCATGCATGCTGACCCCAGCGTAAGCGACAATGGTAGAACATAAGAATCTTCGTTTTCCGCGCTATTATGTGTAATTTGACATATTTAACCTTCATATATTCCTTTTTCTGAGCATACTGTATTGAAAAGTTTAGAAGAGTGACATTCGTTAGTGCGTTAGAATTAGTATCCCCATGACAGGGAAAAGCTGATGGCGTCCGTTTCTGGACGAAAACAGTGGAAAGGGAGTGCGCCTCGTAGAAGAAGAGTAATGAAGGACGACGCGCGAGGAAATGGACGTCACGGGGCAGGGGACGTCACGGGGCGGAAGCCAATGCAGGCGCGGATGCTGGGGTGAGTCTGAACTTGCAGGTGTGCGGAGCGTAAATGCCTTGCTTTTTGCTACAAAATGGAGAGTGAACCAAGTACAAGCGTTGGTTCAAGTAAGCGGCAAGAAATTAAAGGAAGATTCATTGATTCCTTTTTAGGGAATGCGAGCATGACCCTTGAGAAACGCTACACTCGTCCTCATTTGGAAAACGCCAACACTGACCCCGTAACAAAGCCAAAAAGAGGCAGGAAAAAATAAGGAAGCAAACGAGAAAGCTGAAGAAAATAGAAA
>JAZHYW010027827.1:0-11321 GCA_037355805.1 Ixodes ricinus
TACGTATTGCTGTGAAGCCAAACAGACTTACGGCTCCCAGATGAGAAGACGCAGGAGGTAACTGCGTTTAAGGGGATTCAACCGCTCGTCACTCAATGGGCAAATTTCGTTACACAAACCTGAGTTTCAGGAATGCATCAGAGTATTCATTCTTTTGGAGGTTACTTATGATAACGTAATGAAGGTTGTACGGCCCTTGGATTTTTCTTTTAGAGCGCTGGAGATTTTTAATAAAATCCAGAAATATGACCGTTTTGACTGTTTTTAGCGCGTTTTGAGGCATTTTTGAAAATACAAATATTTAGAAGACAAACATGACAAAACGCTTGGCCGTACGTACTAGGGGTGCCCCTAATCTTAATTTTAAGACCATGACGAGAAAGCGAAATATTGTTGTATTTGCGTATTTGTGTAAATAAAATCACACTGTTAATTTTATTTCCAACTTGTTAAACGAGATGGCGACACTAGTACTAAATGCCTCAACCCGGAGATTTTCTTGCTGTTGCTGTTTTTCGCTCGAGCTCGAATTCGACCGCGATGTCTCGTTGCTCGTGGATCGGTAGCACGTGTAGCGAAAGCTCCCGCTGTAAAGCTCGCTGATCGTGGATTCAATCCACCACCTCTGTCCGTTTCAAACTGGATGAGCATCGTACCGGCGTGCTGTCATATCACTATTGCGTGATGCACGTTAAAGACGTCAGACAAACAGCGGTATACTGCACTGTCTTTCATCTCCAACGAAGACACCAGATGCCTTCAGAGCTGACTAACTTCCCGCTGTATAGACATAGACACAACAGAATTACAATTGATGGCTCCGTTGGTCGGCACTTTTTGAATGTTGCAAAAAGAATAAAAAACTGCCCATTAGTGACCGACCCGAGGTTCCGCAACTTTGTCGCGAAGCTGCCACACACCTGCGATCAACTTAGACCCCTCCTTCGTGATGCCTCATTGTACGTTATCAGTGCCTCACATTATATCCCACTGCATTATTATTATCACCCCTTATACGGGACTCCCAGACATGGGCTGCATGCCTCTGTGGCGCCTGTACTTACGAGCATAAATAAATACCCACCTGCTTACAAACGAATATTTTAGTTTAATGTGTTACATAAGTGAGAGCGGTCCCGTTCTTTGATGACACGGGGAAAATATTGATGCCTGCAAGTGCTGGCGAACCAGATTCTGAAGAAGAGTAAGAATTAATGCCATGCATATTAGGTTGTTTAAATGCCCATACACACAGTTGCGTCCTCCTCTCAAATTTTCGCGCTCTATTCCAACTGCGGGCGTCCCATTTTCAGAGTGTAATCTTCCCGCGACGCGTAAATTATCTATACGGGCCAAAAAACAAGATTTTCTCCAAAACATTGCTAAGTGCTTGCACTGCACGCTCTCATTTCTTCTATATCAATAAGTAGAAGTAAATATTTAACATAAGATAGAAACAAAATAGACTTTTCCTTTCAAGCAGTTATATGACTGCAGACGCCAGCACGTGTTGCACGTGTAACTAGTCATCAGCAGACTCCTAGCGAAAGGCCTGATAAGGCTCTGAAGGCGAGACTTTTGTTGATTCTATTTTTTTGTGTGTGCTATGTTAGCGCGCAAGGTCAAACGCTTGCATACGCTACAAGCGTGGCACGTAAGCACCCTAAGATCGTGCAGGGTTGAACAGAGATATCCTAATATGTAGGGTGCCTCAATGTCCTTCTGCTTAGGGTGTTGCCACCCTTTGTAGTACCCGATGCCGACAGAACGCGCTCACGGGTAAAATACAAATAAATCGAAGAAAACAAAATATCGCCATAGCACAGTCAGCACCACAAACGCGTGCCGGGACACGCTCTTTCACGCGCTTCTGAACAAAAAAGAAAAATAAACGTGTGGGACAAAAATGGTCAGATTAGAGCCGCTAAATCAGCGTAGCTTATTTAGCGGCTCTAATCTGGCTCTAATCTGGCTCTAAAGCGCACATAAAGGCACCCTACTCATATGTATTTGGATATAAAAAAATAATAATAGGTGAATGAGTTGCAAAGAAGGCTAAAATACTTATTCCGAACAACATTTATTTTATGAAACATTATTTCAGATATTTTCATTCTCTGTAGACCTTGTTTGATTGCTAGTGGATATGAAAAGCAAAAGAAGAAGCATGATTTCTATTATTTTTGAACAATTACAATATATTTTCTTAACCAACAAACCGGTGCTTACTCTGAGAGGCAAATTGAATTTTGACGTTAGCGTTTTGGCGCCCGAAACATTTTTTTGTAAATTTAACACTTCTCGTTTTACGGATTACTAAGAGAATCAAACGGGCCATCAAAAGGTAGAAAATACGTTTTTACCAAAGATGAGGCGTACGTTTCTTTTTTTTTCTTTTTTTTCTCTTCACCTTTTTAATTTTCGGCAAAATCAAATGAACCTCTAAATAACTTTAGTGTCTTCATAATAACCTCAGGAGTTCACTATGCTATTGTCCGTTATGAACACCTCTTTCAACAATGATGATCTTACTATGTCACGGTGGAATGAAGCGGTGCTACCTTATTTGTCCGGAAACAAATTGGGGTGTATGCATGTTTATACAGCCTATACTCCGTTTCATACTTAGCCGTGCAACGCCTTCAAAGCTACTGGCGCGGGCGCGTGGCTTCATCCATGGTTTTGTTTGCGCGAGAACGCGTGCAGATGATCAACGAGATCAAGCTTCACGCTCGCGCCAATAGCTTTGACAGCGTTGCACGCTAAGTATGAAACAGAGTATAGAACATAGTTAGCCTCAACGGGCGACTTGTCTCCCAGCTGTAGATGAGAAATTAAGCCAGTGCAGTACAACCGGTAGCCTGGGGTCTTTAACGTGCACCACGCAGTGGTGATCAAAGTAACGTTGGTAGTGATACACGACCGCACGGTACGATGCTCATTCAGATCGAAACGGGCAGGGGTGGGGATTGAACCCAGGATCCCTGGGTTATACAGCGCGAGCTTTCGCTCCACATGCTCCGAGCTGGTGTGGTCTAACCCACTCGGCCACCGATTTTTTTTTTCTTTATTGCACTTGGCCACCGATCCCTTTTATTTGTCTGGACCGTGGTCTGGACTAAAGCCCTTCGATGTGTTTGCGTTTGTTTTGCAAGTGGCGTCAAATGCGCCAGTGCACGAGGCCCGTGTCTCGAGCGGCCCTTGGAAGCGAATGGCAGCGGAGCACCCGCTCCTCGCACGTGTCTTGCGCGTTTCGACAACAATGGTTGGCGGTACTTGTAAGCGTGAATTTTATCAAAGGAATTTAGTCTCGCACTTGCCGGCAGCGCCTTCAACTTACGGAATTTACGAGGATAGCTCGAGTGCAACATGGCTTGTGTATTTGAGTGGTTCTTTTTCGCTGACAGGCAGACAGACGGAAAGTGTCCTTTCTTGCCATACCCGTTGCCAATGTTGTCAGCTGCTGTGCACTGGGCGCGCGATCGTGGACGAGTAGTAGAGCCGCGCCACTTGCTTGGACAGAGAACTCCTTGGTACAGTTCACGGGTGGGAAACGGTTGCTTCTTGTTGATTTTGACTCGCCGCGCAGAAGAGTGGACCTCGCCGACAAGGTCCACACTTCTGGATTTGCAGAAGTGTGGACCTCGCCGCGCAAAAGTGTGGACCTCGCCACTAACTCAGCTATGCTTAGGGTCGGCACACTGTTCCCCAATATTGCTGTGGGCGCAGCCATCTTGGTGCTTGTACAGAGCAGACGCAACTGCTGATCGTCAGGATTTAAAAGTGCGACTTGTTCGGCATTTGATTCGGTGTTAGGAAGCTTATGTAATATTGCTTTGCTCTGTCGCTAAGCGTTTATACATTTGTGGAGGACGTAAAAGCGTTTCCTGTGATTTCGGACAAATTTTCAGATAACTGGCAGCCATGATTTTAAGCCACAATATGGACAAGTGTCGTTACTCTGAAGCGTAGCTTATTTAGTGGCACTAGGGAAGATCATGGCGGAACAGCGCAGCACTGAGCTAGATTTCAGACGCCATGTTCTTCTATAGTGCCACTAAATATGCTACGCTTATTTAGTGTAAGCGTAGCTTACACTTATTTAGAGTAACGACAGTTGTTCATATTGTGGCTTAAAATCATGGTTGCCAGTTATCTGAAGATTGATCTGAAATCACAGGAAACGCTTTTCCGCCCTCCACAAATGTTTAGACAGTTCGCGACAGAGCAAAGCAATATTATATGAGCTTCCTAACACCGAATCTAATGCTGAGGAAGTCGCTCTTTTGAATCATGACGATCGGCAGTTGCGTCTACTCTGCACAAGCGCCAAATGTGAGCGCCCACAGCAATGTTGACGAACAGAGTGCTGTCTGCTCTATGCTGGTGAAACCTGCAAGCTAAGTTCATCGCTGACGTCGCCAGAGGAGGGCCGTAACTTCACAAGCACGCAACTTCATCGGTGCGGCATCTTCACAGCGCACGTCACGGTTCGCTAGCACCAGCCTAGGCTGTCACGGATTGTTGGAGCGAAGAGAGTCCGGAGAATCGTGGGGAGCACGCGCTTCGTCAACTGCGGTGCTATTTTTCGGAAAAAAGCGGAACAAATGCACATATTAAATTCAGAGATATCCGTATTCAAATTACATAAATGACATGCGTTATCTATTAATATAAATAGTTCTGCGTTAGTCAGTAACTCTAGAATGGCATTCGAGGTTCGCACCGTTCCTGCTCGTTGTTTTTCTCTGACATAGGCGGACAACGGCATGCCGTCAACTCCTGCGGCGAAGAAAAAGAAGCAAGGGAGCTTGCCGCTCGGACTCCGACAGCTCGACATGCTGATTGACCACATGTTTTCAAATCGGAGTATTGGTCCGGGCAGCAACCGAGTCCACGCTGACCACCGCGGCACCGCCAAGGCTCGGCCAGCGTTCGCTAGAAAACCGCCGGCCGCGTCGAAACGCAGGGCGCACAACACCTGCTGCTCTACGGTGATAACACGAATGGTACGTGCGGTCACGGTTGCCGGTCAGGGCGGGCTGCTCGCACAGCCACCTCGTCGCTCGCTTCGTCAGTCGGTAATTCGCGACGAGCCAATCGTCCGAGAGCAGAAAGGCGTCGCGGTGCTCCCGAAACACTCTGTCGGCAGCAAAGAGGCACAGCAAGCTCCGCCATCTTTGCCGATGAACTTCGCGGCTTCAGTAGCTCCCCAAGCTCTCGAAGTTTTCTTTACAGAAACAACTTCATCGTGACGACATTCTGACGTCGCGGCGAACTTACAATTTTGACAGCCTGTCATCAAGCTTTGTCGCCAGGCTACCTGTGACGTCACAGCTCGTCCCCAGGAGCAGCAGCCAATGGGCGACTGATGAAGTTTTCTTTGACAATGAAGTTTGCGCCACCAGCATAGACAGACTGATATTCTAGCGCAGTTCGTTCAGTGGGTCTAGTTCTTCCCAGAAGTGGCGCGCGGCACGTGTCTCGAGCATTTCCAAAAAAATGATTGGCGCCACTTTTCCCAGGATAGATGGGCTTTACTCCACAGATCCTGGGAGCGGGTTTGCAAACCAGTATTCAGACGAAGAGCAGGCCGATATAGGACATAAAAAGTGCAAAACTGCCACTTTATTTTTTTTTCTAGCTTTAAATTAAACTCCAAAAAATATATATTTTTTTGTTTTTTTTTGCAAATTAACGTTTACGTGTCAAATGTGGTGGTTTAAACGGCCGCAACGCCGCACCTTGTGCTTTCGATAATTTCGAACGCGGATGGAACTTCGAATTCATTCGGAAATCAGAGCTTATTCTACGTTTTGTAAGCCACTGTAATCTACGTATGTACTGGCTCGTATCTCGCGCCGCCTGTTGGCCGCTTTCTGCAGCGGCGGACGCAGAGCGAAGAAGATCTAGCTCGAGATCGGCGGCGAACAGCCCGTGGCCCGAGCCCACCTCGAGCGCCCGACCTGCATGCGCAGCTGCGAACATGCAACTCGTTTGTTCCGGAAAAATTCTGCGCCATCTATGAGGAAAAGGGTACAAATAAATAGCGGTTGAATCCCCCTTAGTGGTTTCATTATCAAGACCTCTACATGCAATAACATCGAGAAAGGCTGACGCATATTTTGCTCAGCTGTGAGATTGCTTCTAGATTCTACTATTTTGTAGCTATGCTGAGTGCAGCGTCTGTCCGAGATAATGCAGTTCTGAAATTCGGCCTCAAAATCACAACCGCAGCAACGAACACCAAGGGGACATGAAACCAGTTTGTTAATAATGTAGTCATCTTCTTTTATGCGAATAATAAAGTATCCGCCTGTTTTTGCTATACATACTGCTTCCTACATGTAAGGGCAATGGACTAAACTACTTTCGCAACGCATTCATCTAGCTACAATCATGGTATAAAAAAAGAGAACAGCAGAGCGCGTGACGCGCTGAGCTTGCAAACCTTTTCGCAGAGTTTGCGGTACATCTCCGGCGAGATTACGAGTTTTAATATAACCTACGCAATACGCATGATAGGTATAGCGTGCACTAAAAACGACCTGCTCGGACCAATTTTGGTTGTGCGTTACTTTGCCTAATGAGACATCTCGCATGATCTTTTTTATTCAATTAGCCAGAGCCGTAGCATTCCGCATAGCTTAGAGCGCACCATTCTCCTCAGAAGAAACATTGATAATGAAAACGTTTTCAATAATTTTATTCCAGAGTCCGACAACCGCAGCTGCCCGGTCGAGTGCGCTATTCGGCGGAATACGGAGCTACGAGTACAGGTTGGTAGCGAAATCCCGAGTTCAGGTCTCTCCGTCAATCGTGCTGTGCGGGCATGTTGCCTGTCAGATCGTTGGTTATAAACGCTCGTGTGCCTACCCAGAGTTGATTTCTATTTAAACGAGCGTCGTACCAGCCTGCGGACTTCCAAGCTCGTTTACTAGCTCCCTCATGTTATCTCGCTTGCTAACTCGAGCGTTTAATCCCTATTATGTGACGCACCTCAGTAGTTCCGCTGTATCGGTCAAATTCACCCATGCGGCGAGAACACCGGAACGCAATGTGTTAATCGCAGAGATGTACTACGTTATCCCAAAAAAGTGACCGTATATCGATTATCGTTACTAGCTCAGTGAGTAGCTAAATACGTTACCTGTTACAGATTCTCCGAAAAGAGCGCGTGCTTCACCTCAGATGTCAGGAATTACTTTTCTCGCTATACTTTGACGACCACTAACTGCTTTTGCTTCATGGTTTATTGTTTTTCTTTTCAGTAGTCGTTGCACTTAACGGTAGCCGTCTCTGGAGTTTGCATCAGTTAGGTTTCCCCACTTCCTTGAGAATACAATTCCGGCGACGCCGAAGTGTCGATTCCTGCTTGACGCGCTCGAAGGGACTGCAGCGTTGTGCTTCGAACAGAGCTGGTGAATCTTCAGGGACTGAACATCCCGTTGTGGACAGCGGGTACCCATCCGGCACTAGGAGAAACCGCGAGAAACCAAAAATAACCGACAGTTCCCTCGTTCTGGTGGTTCGCCCAATCGACGCTCCTGGAGTACTGCCTTAGCTCAGATTCCTCTCTCTTTTTTGGCGTCTCTGCTTCTAGGAGTTCGAAGTGTTGTCCTTCCCATCCTGGCAGCCTCCGGTTTACGTTCGCTCTGCAAGAAGATTCTAGAACCTATTAACGAACTTATTGTGTTCGCTGAGTGAGGGACATTGCCAGCGTGTAGAAGTTCGACTGACGTGTTCAGTGTTAAACGGTGCTGTACTTGTCGCTACTGTTGGGTTAGCTATCTGCCTTTTTCGCAATGGACGCATACTCGGGTTAGAATTAAAACAGCGCTGTTTAATTAAACGTTAATGTACACGCTACTCCTCACAAGTAACAAATACACCGTTACTCGTTACTTGGCCTTAAAAGTAACTAAATACGTTACTCGTTCCTTAAAAAAAAAAAAAAACTAAATAAGTTACTTGTTATCGAAAAAAGTTACTAGGTAGAACTAAGTTGTCACTAGCAACGCGTTACGTACATTTCTCATTAATCTCTCCGTAAAAGAATAAACTTTTGATGTCATTGTTGGGCTAATTCTAGGAGTTCCAGCTGTAGTAGCGGAAACACCAACATATAAACAAAATAATGTCCATCTGGCATCCAGCATGACGTCTCAAGTTCAGTTATGTTCAAGGTAACTACATGTTCCTAGCCTTCTGTTGATACGTAAAAATAAGCTTTTTGCGAATGATAGTGAACAATACTATCCTGATATTAAAAATAAATATGTTTTTTTTTGCCCGTACAGCACTTTCGTGTACCGGTAAAACCAAGCGCTCATTTCTAACCGGAAAACAATAAAAAAAGGAAGAAACTTAATAAAGTTCTGGGATGGTTATTTTTGGAAATAATGTTCGAACGTACTCAACTAACCACTGAATTAGTTTTTATCAAAGTTCAGTTATGTTTTAGGTAATTGCATGTTCCTAGCCTTCTGTTAGTATGTAAAGAGAAGCTTTTGCGAATGTCAGTAAACAAGAAAATTCTGATATTAAAAAAAAGCTTTTTCATATGCAACATTTTTTGCACCGGGAAAACCAAGCGCTCATTTGTATTATTCGTTTCCATTTAGAGTGAGATCAAGGTAGTTCTCGAGATGGGCGTCAGTCTTGACGACATCGAGTATACTAACAGGATAAAGTCCTCGCCGTCTCACCTCGACAAGGTGAAACAATGTCTTGATCGTCACAGTCGGTAATGAGACTGCGGCTGTGAAGGAGGACTCCGGCGATTTTTTTCGATAGTATTTCATATGATTGGAAAATGACAGACGGAATCAGTAGCTCCGATAAACTGCTAGTGAAAGTCCTTTATCTCTGTTTTCTATACAGTAACTACAAGTGTAATTTAGGCCGGTCGCGTAAGTTCCAGCAGGCAACTCGGTACTGAGAACATTGCCATGTTCCTACTTTTCCCTGCACGTGTACGCCAGCGGCAGGAGGACGCACGGGCGACCCTGGAAGTCGCTTCCCGGCTTCCGAGGTCGACATTGATCGAAAACTGTTTTTTCCGCTGCCTCAAGGTGAAAATTTCCTCTGAAATGGGCAGCAATCTGCACTCTGTGGTAGACTGCGCAAACAATGTCAGAAAACGGTGATTTATTTTTTCTGAGCTTTTCCTCAACCCTTCTTTTTTCCGTAAAAAAAAAAAGGCGCTTTGTGGCAGCCGTGCGTGCGAAGCGCGTCAAAGCATCGCCAAGAATCTCGAAGGCCATGGTCAAAGTGCTTCGCGCAAGCCGTGCGTCGAAAGAACCACTCTCACGTGAAAGACTCTCGCCTGTGCTTGAAAAACTTCATAGCCGCGAGCTTCGAAATGAGTACCCTTCAGGGCCCGTTGGCTCGAAACCGGTTAACTTTAACCGCGGTAAAAAGTTAACCGCCCTTCCCTACTAGGAACCCACTAAAGCCCCTTCCTGTTGCAAAAGTAGCGCAATGTTCGTCTGACGCACTGACGGCAGGTGCAACGTGCAGCCCTTGGGAAGATCATGGCGGCACAGCGCAGCACTGAGCTAGATTTCAGACGCCATGTTCTTCCCAGAAGTGGCGCGCGGCACGTGTCTTCAGCATTTCCACAACAATGAATGACGGCACTTTTCCCAGGATAGGGAGGCTTTAGTACCCACAAACACCTAGCCAAGTTTGACGAGGGCTGGATGAGCGATAGCTCCGTGTTTTATGATAGGATGTTAGCTGGTGATCACCTACTGGTTGTAGCAATTATAAGTGGCCTTCGTAAAAACTTCTCCTGTAAAAGGGGGGGGCCTAAAAAAATTGGGTTGTGTGTATGTTTATACAGCCTAGAACTTGGTCTGCCTCAACGCGCGACGAGTCTCCCAGCTGTAGATGAGCAATTTAGCCAGTGGAGTACAACCGCTAGCTTGGGGTCTTTAACGTGCACCACGCAGTAGTGATACACCACCGCACGCCGGTACGATGCTCGTCCAGATCGAAACCGGCAGGGGTGGGGATCGAAAAGGGCGGACCCAAGAACGCGCGCTACCGGGTTTTCGGGACGCAGCGCGCATACATTTGACTCAATATTGTTGCTCGTGGTACAGATATTGGGAAGGTAAAACTAAATTAACCCTTGTTTAGAAAATATCTAAATGTTTGGCTGTCTGAAGTGAACACAAGCCTCGTTGCAATTTCCTTCCAAGTTCGAAAGAGGACGACGAAGTTCAGTCCTAGAAACGATGAGGAAGAAGTGAGCAGTGAAAGCGGGATGGTACACCGGCAGCATGGTTTGCCAGCATGTGAGAACTGTATATAACACCATCATAAATTGAAAACAGTGCAATTCGGCTCCAGTGAAAACAGACCTATTACTAAATTACCCAAGCATCGAGGAGATTGCTCAAAGTGTAATTCTACGCTCCGAGCGCGCTGGCCTTCCCCGTGTAAAGCATTCGAAGTAAATAATCATAATAAGGCTTTGACGAACGCGCATGCAAGGCAAAATTTGTTTTAGGCTTTTGCTGTAGAACAGTTACTACTGCCATAGCCTCCTCTATGCTCATAAAGCCCTGGCAGTTTGACGACGGAGCCGTAAAGATGCCGGGTCGCAGATTTGGAGCGCGAGACTCTCGTAGAACAGAGCATCAAAGAACCATTTCTACGGGAACCTAGAGTTCCTCGATACGCTCCCCAAAGGGAGCAGAGTTACGCATTTGTTTTACCTGCACCGATCGATCATGTGAAAAGCAAAGCATTCAGGACAGTGCAGAAAAGCCGGCACTACGACCATCCGCGAGGCTGAATGCGCAACTCTGCTCCGTAGGCTAGCTATGCTACAGAACTCTAGGGCAACCTAAAACCACGTCCCTATCCTGGAAAAGTGGCACCATTCGTTGTTGTGGAAATGCTCGAGACACGTGCCGCGCGCCACTTCTGGGAGGAACATGGTGTCTGAAATCTAGCTCAGTGCTGCGCTATGCCGCCATGATCTTCCCAAAGGCTGCACGTTGCACGTGCCTCGTGCATCGGTGCATCTTGCGCTAATTTTGAAACATGAAATGGGCTTTAGAGGAACCGGCAGAGCCGTTTATACTGAGAGGTTTGGCCAATGGGCGGAGCTTGTTGCCCGCTAGAACTAGCGGATTTCGCGATAACACAAAATGGCGTTACTTCTTTCTCTTCTTTATTCCTGAGAAATCGCATAGAGTTCCTATGAGTCAGAGCCACAAAATGGCGGACGGAATTAGTCATCCCCCGGTTGTCAGACTACGCTGCTGTGGTTGCCAGACTGTCAAAATATCCTTAAAAGGCCAAAC